>OX608073.1:261751583-261839497 GCA_951509635.1 Eupeodes luniger
GATACTCTGGGACGCATATTAAGCGAGATATTCGCATTTAAAGTTTGAACATGCATTTTTGCCCATAACTTTTTGTAAAATTGGTCTTACTCAAAGATAGGCACATCAATGGAAAGGGAATGATTCCTAGATCACAATCCTGAAATTTCAGCCCTCTAGGTGGTCTAGATCGAGAAATAATGGAGTTCAAAAATTGCCGACTTTTGATACTCTGGGACGCATATTAAGCGAGATATTCGCATTTAAAGTTTGAACATGCATTTTTGCCCATAACTTTTTGTAAAATTGGTCTTACTCAAAGATAGGCACATCAATGGAAAGGGAATGATTCCTAGATCACAATCCTGAAATTTCAGCCCTCTAGGTGGTCTAGATCGAGAAATAATGGAGTTCAAAAATTGCCGACTTTTGATACTCTGGGACGCATATTAAGCGAGATATTCGCATTTAAAGTTTGAACATGCATTTTTGCCCATAACTTTTTGTAAAATTGGTCTTACTCAAAGATAGGCACATCAATGGAAAGGGAATGATTCCTAGATCACAATCCTGAAATTTCAGCCCTCTAGGTGGTCTAGATCGAGAAATAATGGAGTTCAAAAATTGCCGACTTTTGATACTCTGGGACGCATATTAAGCGAGATATTCGCATTTAAAGTTTGAACATGCATTTTTGCCCATAACTTTTTGTAAAATTGGTCTTACTCAAAGATAGGCACATCAATGGAAAAGGAATGATTCCTAGATCACAATCCTGAAATTTCAGCCCTCTAGGTGGTCTAGATCGAGAAATAATGGAGTTAAAAATTGCCGACTTTTGATACTCTGGGACGCATATTAAGCGAGATATTCGCATTTAAAGTTTGAACATGCATTTTTGCCCATAACTTTTTGTAAAATTGGTCTTCCTCAAAGATAGGCACATCAATGGAAAGGGAATGATTCCTAGATCACAATCCTGAAATTTCAGCCCTCTAGGTGGTCTAGATCGAGAAATAATGGAGTTCAAAAATTGCCGACTTTTGATACTCTGGGACGCATATTAAGCGAGATATTCGCATTTAAAGTTTGAACATGCATTTTTGCCCATAACTTTTTGTAAAATTGGTCTTACTCAAAGATAGGCACATCAATGGAAAGGGAATGATTCTGTTACGGTAAATTTTACCGCAACAAAAACCAGCCTTTGGCTGTTTTCTTTTTCTCGTTGTGGCTGCAAAATATCGGCAAAGTTGAGGGCAACCATGGTCTCATCAACCACAGGTGTACCTAGCCTTTATTTTGCAAAAGCAACAAAAGCAGGTGATCGAGATGGAGAACGAGTTCTTTCGACGAGGTCGAAAATGCCGGCGGATGAGCCGAAGAAGTATGTGGTCAGGCGGACCCTTACTTAAACAACAACAACAGCAACAACAACAACATATTTTTTATTTTAAAGATTGTAATTTTAACGTAGATTTACTTAAATTAATATTTAATCGTTTATGTAAAAAATGGGTTTTTAACGCCGCGTTTTTAAAGTAATTTAAATTAATTTTGGGTACGAAATTCACACCTCGAACCTCGCGCGTAATTAATAGTAATAGGAAAATGCCTAGTTGAGACTTCTTCTCGATTTTTGTTTTTCTTTGAACTTTCTCGAAAAATAGCAATAATGGGGAAGGGGTCTGAACTCGCCATTATGTTTCGGCAAGTTTTGGAAACTCATCCAACAACTTGTCGAAACCGTGATTGTGTGTGTGAAAGCAAAGTTTCGCTGAGAGTCAACAACGGTGGCTTTCCAGCCCTCTAGGTGGTCTAGATCGAGAAATAATGGAGTTCAAAAATTGCCGACTTTTGATACTCTGGGACGCATATTAAGCGAGATATTCGCATTTAAAGTTTGAACATGCATTTTTGCCCATAACTTTTTGTAAAATTGGTCTTACTCAAAGATAGGCACATCAATGGAAAGGGAATGATTCCTAGATCACAATCCTGAAATTTCAGCCCTCTAAGTGGTCTAGATCGAGAAATAATGGAGTTCAAAAATTGCCGACTTTTGATACTCTGGAACGCATATTAAGCGAGATATTCGCATTTAAAGTTTGAACATGCATTTTTGCCCATAACTTTTTGTAAAATTGGTCTTACTCAAAGATAGGCACATCAATGGAAAGGGAATGATTCCTAGATCACAATCCTGAAATTTCAGCCCTCTAGGTGGTCTAGATCGAGAAATAATGGAGTTCAAAAATTGCCGACTTTTGATACTCTGGGACGCATATTAAGCGAGATATTCGCATTTAAAGTTTGAACATGCATTTTTGCCCATAACTTTTTGTAAAATTGGTCTTCCTCAAAGATAGGCACATCAATGGAAAGGGAATGATTCCTAGATCACAATCCTGAAATTTCAGCCCTCTAGGTGGTCTAGATCGAGAAATAATGGAGTTCAAAAATTGCCGACTTTTGATACTCTGGGACGCATATTAAGCGAGATATTCGCATTTAAAGTTTGAACATGCATTTTTGCCCATAACTTTTTGTAAAATTGGTCTTACTCAAAGATAGGCACATCAATGGAAAGGGAATGATTCCTAGATCACAATCCTGAAATTTCAGCCCTCTAGGTGGTCTAGATCGAGAAATAATGGAGTTCAAAAATTGCCGACTTTTGATACTCTGGGACGCATATTAAGCGAGATATTCGCATTTAAAGTTTGAACATGCATTTTTGCCCATAACTTTTTGTAAAATTGGTCTTACTCAAAGATAGGCACATCAATGGAAAGGGAATGATTCCTAGATCACAATCCTGAAATTTCAGCCCTCTAGGTGGTCTAGATCGAGAAATAATGGAGTTCAAAAATTGCCGACTTTTGATACTCTGGGACGCATATTAAGCGAGATATTCGCATTTAAAGTTTGAACATGCATTTTTGCCCATAACTTTTTGTAAAATTGGTCTTACTCAAAGATAGGCACATCAATGGAAAAGGAATGATTCCTAGATCACAATCCTGAAATTTCAGCCCTCTAGGTGGTCTAGATCGAGAAATAATGGAGTTCAAAAATTGCCGACTTTTGATACTCTGGGACGCATATTAAGCGAGATATTCGCATTTAAAGTTTGAACATGCATTTTTGCCCATAACTTTTTGTAAAATTGGTCTTCCTCAAAGATAGGCACATCAATGGAAAGGGAATGATTCCTAGATCACAATCCTGAAATTTCAGCCCTCTAGGTGGTCTAGATCGAGAAATAATGGAGTTCAAAAATTGCCGACTTTTGATACTCTGGGACGCATATTAAGCGAGATATTCGCATTTAAAGTTTGAACATGCATTTTTGCCCATAACTTTTTGTAAAATTGGTCTTACTCAAAGATAGGCACATCAATGGAAAGGGAATGATTCTGTTACGGTAAATTTTACCGCAACAAAAACCAGCCTTTGGCTGTTTTCTTTTTCTCGTTGTGGCTGCAAAATATCGGCAAAGTTGAGGGCAACCATGGTCTCATCAACCACAGGTGTACCTAGCCTTTATTTTGCAAAAGCAACAAAAGCAGGTGATCGAGATGGAGAACGAGTTCTTTCGACGAGGTCGAAAATGCCGGCGGATGAGCCGAAGAAGTATGTGGTCAGGCGGACCCTTACTTAAACAACAACAACAGCAACAACAACAACATATTTTTTATTTTAAAGATTGTAATTTTAACGTAGATTTACTTAAATTAATATTTAATCGTTTATGTAAAAAATGGGTTTTTAACGCCGCGTTTTTAAAGTAATTTAAATTAATTTTGGGTACGAAATTCACACCTCGAACCTCGCGCGTAATTAATAGTAATAGGAAAATGCCTAGTTGAGACTTCTTCTCGATTTTTGTTTTTCTTTGAACTTTCTCGAAAAATAGCAATAATGGGGAAGGGGTCTGAACTCGCCATTATGTTTCGGCAAGTTTTGGAAACTCATCCAACAACTTGTCGAAACCGTGATTGTGTGTGTGAAAGCAAAGTTTCGCTGAGAGTCAACAACGGTGGCTTTCCTGATGAGCGTAAAGCTTCCAGGAAGCCGTGATGCTGTGACCGACAATCACGAAAACGAATGCTTGGGTTGTATGAATGTGTGTGTGACTGGAATGGTCGAGGGAGGAAAAAAGTAGTTTGAATTAGCTTGGAAGGCACTCTTGATAGAGCCCCACAAGCGACAAGTGAGATAGAGGAAAGAAAAAGTTTAAAAAGTGTTCGAGGAATTTTGAAGAAAAAAAAAAGAATCGAGAAGGAGGATAATCATAAGTTCGAGGAATTTGATAAAAGGAAAGGAATTGAGTTTCGAGGTGTGAGGATCGGGAAAAAGAGGAAAATAGGAAGGAAAAGAAAGATAAGTAGTTGGTTTCTTTTATTTCTTTGTTCGTTTGTATATACATATATATTCCGCGTCCGGTGTTAAGATCCTATTTTATTTTGCCATTTTCTTTTGTGATTTGCTTTGTTTATTATTTCAATTTTCTTTTTTTTTGTAAGTCGTTAACTTTTATTTCGAAAACATTTTGGGTTTTAGTCCAGGGATCTTCAATCCCACGGTTTCCCAAAGAATAAATTTTAAAATCAAAAACCAACGTTCGTTGTGTCTTTTTTTAATCGCTTCACTCATCATAAGAGTTTTGGAATTTTCTTCTTCGGTTTGTTAAAAAAAAATTCCTGGCGCCCATTTTTATTGCAACGTATCCCACTGTGGTACTTGCAATAACATATTCCTAAATTGTAGCAATTTGATTGATTTTATAAATCAATCAACATTGTTATAATAAATAAAATTCTTCCAAAAGAACCCAGCCCAGCTGAGCAGCCGCGGGTACAGCTTCATCAACGAGCTGTATTGTTGCACTTTTTTTGTATTCTCTTTTGTGTCGCATTCGTACTCACTTGAGTGCGAGTTGATAATTTCGTTGCGTGCGTCGTCGTCGTCGTCGCTACGCAGCCGTCGTCAGTTTAGTTTGTTTAATTGATTTGTTTTGATAATTAATAATAATTCAATAATTTAAATACCTTCCCTCGCGAGTGAAAAAAAAAGTGTAACAAATTGGCGCCCAACGTGGGGCAAAGAAAATTGGAAGAATTTTTGCGTAGTAATTGTGTATTGTGTTTGATATAAATATATTGTTTTCGTTAAAGAACAATTAATTCCTCTGTTTTTTTTATAGGTGTTATATTCGAGGTGATTTTTTTTGAAGGTGTTTTGTTCCTGCTATATAGAAGAAGAAATTGACCGTGGTTTTGTTATTGGAAGGAATTATCGAGGGAGTTTACCTAAGTGAAGGAAAAGCGAAAACAAAAATCGCAAGTATTGTTTTTGATTGTGCAGTGTTAACTCGTTTTTTTTTATTATTGATATTTTGTGTGGTGTCTGTTATTAGTTAAATTGTTTTTTTTTCCTTTTTTTGATTATTTACATTTAAATAATAATTTATTTCGGTCGACATTTTGTCTTCCATAGTTTTTTGTTGTTCTCTTTTTTTTGTGTGAGAGAGAATTTTATTCGAGTGACTTATTTTCTCTTACGTGGTAGATTTTTATGTCAGTGTTTTCTTTTTTTGAGTGAGAGTTAGTTTGAATTTGAAGATTTCTTTTGAGTGATAGATTTTATGTCAAGAGAGTGTTCTTTTTTTTGAGTGAAAATTTAATTTTTAAATTTTCAATGAATTAAGTTAGAATAGGATTTTGGTGTGACCATCCGAACTTTTTTTCGATTACATTTAGAATTTGTTAGGAAATAATTTTTAATTTTTTTTAATATTTAATTTTTTTTTAATTAATAAAAATAAATTAATTCAATAACTAGAATTTTTAGTTTTAGGGTTGCCTAGTAGATTTTTTTTAAAATATTTTTTATAAATCATTTTTTTTAAAAGTTTTTTTTGTAAATTAAAATGAATATTGGTAGGTTAGCGCAGGACGAACTGGCCTACGAGATGAAGGTCAGGGGGTTAAAAGTAGGGACTGTTGAGGAAATGCGAAAGGCATTGAGGTCATCGAGATTACTCGTTAAGAGGAACTCGATGGAGGTTAGTTTAGTTTATCCCTTCACTTATGAAGAGGATGTTGAGGCAATAGGAACTAAAATTGAGGAGATTAGGGTCCTTCTTAAAGTACCTCCGAGGAATCCAAAATCTTCGGAGTACATTAAGATAGTGACAAAAATTGAATGGTGTATAGGCAGGTTAGCTAGGACACCTTGTGAGGCCGAAGATGAAGAAGATGAAGTAAGTTCACTTCGGAACAAGGTTTTGTGTTTGTTAGGAGATCTCACCGGTGATAGTGAGAATAGTGATAGGGAGGAGGAGTGGAACAAGGAAAAGACTCCGATTAAAATTCAAACCCAACTTCAGACACAAGTTGGTCAGACCCTAGGTGTTGGTTCGCGGTCTGCGTTAGGGCCAGAGACGTTGACTGAGCCAAGAGTTGGTGTCAGTAGTCCTGCAGTAGGGAACATTTCTGTTAGGGTTCCGTTAGAAAGTAGGCTGGATAGGGTCGATGGGTTTTCTGAACGAGTGGTCGTTCAGCAAAAACACATTGAACGTATAGGGAAGTGGGGGGTGAAGTTTACTGGTGACTCAGGTGGAGCATCAGTAAATTCATTCCTAGAAAGAGTGGAGGAACTTCGTTTGGCTAACGATGTTCCTGAAAACCACTTTTTTAAATCCGCTTCGGAGCTATTGGCTGGTAGGGCACTTTTGTGGTTTAGGTCGGTTAGGGAAGATTTGGAGGGTTGGCAGGAATTCGTCAAGGAACTCAAAGCGGAGTTCCTTCCTGCGAATTACGATGATCTCTTGTTGGAGGAGATTAATCGGCGTTCGCAGGGAAAGGAAGAAACTTTCGGCGCATATCTGACCACAATGAGGACATTGTTTCGAAGATTATCGGAACCTTTGTCAGAGGGAAGGATGCTTGCAATTTTGAGGAAAAATGTAGATCCATTTTACCAGGTGCAGATAGCTAGTGCCAAACCAAAGACGGTTAAGGAACTTGCTATCTTAGGTAGGGAATTAGACACCCTTAAGGTGAATGTAGATAGCTTTACCCCGCCTTCTAGAGGTAAAAATTTGTTGGAACCGGAGTGCGGTTACCAACCATGTTCGTCTGGACAACACCGAGTAGCGGCTGTTGCTCCAGTTTCGGAAAATCCGTTTAGGTCGGTTAGGTGTTACAATTGTAACAAGGAAGGGCATGTAGCTTCGAGATGTAACGGTCAGAAACGTTGCTTCGGTTGCGGAGCTGTAGGAGTTTATCGTAGGGACTGTAGGTGTTCGGGAAATGGGGATCGGGCCCTTGTGTCAGCAGGACAAGGAGTCCGTCGGCGTTAGGGAGGTCGTCTGCTGACGATCAGCGGGTAGGAGTTCAACTGAGTTTCACGTTAGCGGCAAATGGTAGGGACACTAGACCATATTTAGGAGTTAGGGTTTATGGAATCAAGTTGTTAGGACTTCTTGATTCAGGAGCCTCCCGTACCATTGTGGGTGGTGACGGGTGGAAAATTTTTAAAGAGTTAGGGCTTAGGTTAGGAAAGAGTAGTGTTGGGTCAGTAGCGTTAGCAGATGGAGCAGGTGTAGATGTAGCTGGATCTGTTTCTCTACCAGTAGAGGTTGAGAACAAATCCTTTTTGATAGAATGTCTGGTCATTCCGAACCTTCCACACCAGTTGATTTTGGGTGCCGATTTTTGGGCACTATCGGGCATAGTCCCGGATTTGAGATCAGGTGTGTGGAATTTTTCGGGCGAAGAGGGATTGGCCTCGATGGCAGATATGGTAGCTATTAGGGAAAAATCGGATTTGAACGATTCGGAAAATAGGAAGTTAGAACAAGTGTTAGGAGAACTTTTTAAAACAATGACCGAAGGTTTAGGGTGCACCAACTTAGTTGAGCACAAGATTAGGACGTCTGCAGAACCGATAAAACAACGATATTACCCTGTTTCGCCAGCGATTCAGAAACATATCGATCAGGAGCTCCAGGAGATGTTGGAAGCTGGAGTGATCGAAAAGTCGAAGAGTCCTTGGGCATCGCCGATTCTTCTGGTTAAGAAGAAAGATGGCAGTTATCGGTTCTGTGTTGACTATAGGAAATTGAATGAGGTTACAGATAGGGATGCTTATCCACTACCCTTTATTTCGGCGATTTTAGACAAGCTTCGAAACGCGAAGTACTTGTCTTCTTTAGATATTAAATCTGCTTATTGGCAGATTCCAATGGAGAAAGAATCGCGAAAGTACACAGCCTTTACCGTGCCAGGGCGTGGCCTGTTCCAATTTTGCAGGATGCCATTCGGCTTGCACAATTCCCCGGCAACTTGGCAAAGGTTTATTGACGACGTTTTAGGTCCTGACTTAGAACCGTTCGTCTTTGTGTACTTGGATGACATTATCATCGTCACCGATTCTTTCGATAGGCACCTAGAAATTTTAAAAGAAGTTTTTAAAAGGTTAGGAGAAGCAGGTTTAAAAGTAGGTAGGGAAAAGTGTAATTTTTGTAGGCCTTCTTTAAAATTTCTAGGTTATGTAGTTGATAGGAACGGGCTTCATGTTGACCCGGAAAAAGTGGAAAGCATGATTAGGATTCCTGCACCGAAAAATGTGAAGGAAATTAGGAGTTTTGTAGGGACAATTTCGTGGTACCGTAGGTTTGTACCAAATTTTGCAATTTTGGTTAGGCCACTTACCGATCTCTTAAAGAAAGGTAAGAAATTTGAGTGGACCCAAGAATGTGAGGAGAGTTTTAGGAAAGCCAAAGAGTGTTTGGTTACGGCACCGATTCTGACATGTCCGGATTTTTCAAGGCCGTTTGTTGTACAAACAGACGCGTCGGACTATGGTATCGGGGCCGTATTATCTCAGGAGTTTGAGGATGGCGAAAAAGCCATATGTTATTTAAGTCGGTCATTGAATAGGAATGAAAGGAACTACTCTACGACCGAAAAGGAATGTTTAGCGGTCCTTTGGGCGATTGAAAAGTTGCGGCCTTATCTCGAAGGTGTTCGATTTACAGTCGTAACTGATCATCACTCTTTGGTCTGGCTTAGCAACCTTAAGGATCCGCAGGGTAGATTAGCTCGTTGGGCCATTCGGCTCCAACAATTCGATTTCAAGATCATCCACAGAAAGGGCAAAGAACATGTCGTTCCTGATATGTTGTCGCGAGGAGTTCCAGAAGTAGCTGGTGTCTCTGAGGCGGATTCGGACCCTTGGGTGATTAAAATGAAATCACAGGTAGAAAAGAGCCCGTTAGAATACCCATCTTGGCGAGTTGAGAATGGGCGGCTCTATAAACATGTTAGGTTGAACCATATAGTCGTTCATAATAATGGTGAGGAGTGGAAGTTAGTGTTAGGGAAAAATGATAGGTCGAGAATTCTTAACGAGTGCCATGATGCTGCGTTATCAGGACACATGGGCGTTAAGAAAACTTTTGCTAGGATAGCAGAAAAATATTACTGGCCCAAAATGAGGAGTGATATTACTAGGTATGTTAGGAGTTGTAAAATTTGCCAAAGTGTGAAACCGGTGAACGAGAAACCAGCTGGTCTAATGACCGAAAGAGTAGGAAATTCCCAACCGTGGGAAATGATTTGCGTGGACTTGGTGGGTCCGTTACCTAAATCGTCGCGAGGGTTCGTGTATATTTTAACGGTCGTCGACTATTTTACTAAATTCCCCTTGTTGTTCGCGTTACGGTCCGCAACGGCGAAAGCGGTATGTCGGGAGTTGGAAGAAAACGTGTTTCTTCTTTTCGGGATTCCTAAGTGGATCGTCTGTGACAACGGTCCCCAGTTCCGTGGCAAGGAACTGAAAACGCTTAGCGAAGCGTACGGGTCACAACTTCGGTTTACGGCGAATTATCATCCGCAGGCGAATCCGGCGGAACGGATCAATCAAATCATTAAGACTACGCTCCGGGCGTATGTTTCGGAAAACCAGCGGAGTTGGGATTCGCAACTAGCAAAAGTGGCCTGTGCAATCCGAACTTCGCAACATGAGGTTTTAGGTGTGTCGCCATACTTCGCAAATTTCGGTAGGAACATGGTAACTAGTGGCCATGATGTAGGAATTAGGGATAGCGATAGGGACCAAGATAGATCGGAAATTGATAGGCAGTTTCGGAAACTGAGAGAGGATATAGCTAGGAAGTTGGAAGCAGCGGGAAAGAAGGCTGCTAAGACTTATAACTTACGTAGGAGGGACGCGCAATATCACACGGGTGATCTCGTTTGGCGTAGGAACTTCGCGCTGTCGGATGCAGCAAATTATTTCGCGGCGAAGTTGGCGACCAAATTTGTAGGACCTTTCAAGGTCAGCAAGAGAATGTCACCTTGGACATATCTTTTGGAAGATGATCGCGGTAAAGAGCGTGGGACGTGGCACGTTAAAGACTTAAAACCATATGTTAATTCTTGAGTCAAGTCCCTTTTGTTGTAGTAGTTTTTTTGGTTGTTCATTGTCATTTTTGTTTGATTTTAATGTGCCACATTAATGATTTTTTTTTTCTTTTTTTTTCTTTTTAAATATAATGATGGTCCTTTGTTGTTGTTGTCTACCCCTGGCTGAGCCTTAAGAAATGGTTTGCTTTTCTTGAAAAGTAAACACATTTCTTGGGAGGTAAGGGTGGGATTTGTTACGGTAAATTTTACCGCAACAAAAACCAGCCTTTGGCTGTTTTCTTTTTCTCGTTGTGGCTGCAAAATATCGGCAAAGTTGAGGGCAACCATGGTCTCATCAACCACAGGTGTACCTAGCCTTTATTTTGCAAAAGCAACAAAAGCAGGTGATCGAGATGGAGAACGAGTTCTTTCGACGAGGTCGAAAATGCCGGCGGATGAGCCGAAGAAGTATGTGGTCAGGCGGACCCTTACTTAAACAACAACAACAGCAACAACAACAACATATTTTTTATTTTAAAGATTGTAATTTTAACGTAGATTTACTTAAATTAATATTTAATCGTTTATGTAAAAAATGGGTTTTTAACGCCGCGTTTTTAAAGTAATTTAAATTAATTTTGGGTACGAAATTCACACCTCGAACCTCGCGCGTAATTAATAGTAATAGGAAAATGCCTAGTTGAGACTTCTTCTCGATTTTTGTTTTTCTTTGAACTTTCTCGAAAAATAGCAATAATGGGGAAGGGGTCTGAACTCGCCATTATGTTTCGGCAAGTTTTGGAAACTCATCCAACAACTTGTCGAAACCGTGATTGTGTGTGTGAAAGCAAAGTTTCGCTGAGAGTCAACAACGGTGGCTTTCCTGATGAGCGTAAAGCTTCCAGGAAGCCGTGATGCTGTGACCGACAATCACGAAAACGAATGCTTGGGTTGTATGAATGTGTGTGTGACTGGAATGGTCGAGGGAGGAAAAAAGTAGTTTGAATTAGCTTGGAAGGCACTCTTGATAGAGCCCCACAAGCGACAAGTGAGATAGAGGAAAGAAAAAGTTTAAAAAGTGTTCGAGGAATTTTGAAGAAAAAAAAAAGAATCGAGAAGGAGGATAATCATAAGTTCGAGGAATTTGATAAAAGGAAAGGAATTGAGTTTCGAGGTGTGAGGATCGGGAAAAAGAGGAAAATAGGAAGGAAAAGAAAGATAAGTAGTTGGTTTCTTTTATTTCTTTGTTCGTTTGTATATACATATATATTCCGCGTCCGGTGTTAAGATCCTATTTTATTTTGCCATTTTCTTTTGTGATTTGCTTTGTTTATTATTTCAATTTTCTTTTTTTTTGTAAGTCGTTAACTTTTATTTCGAAAACATTTTGGGTTTTAGTCCAGGGATCTTCAATCCCACGGTTTCCCAAAGAATAAATTTTAAAATCAAAAACCAACGTTCGTTGTGTCTTTTTTTAATCGCTTCACTCATCATAAGAGTTTTGGAATTTTCTTCTTCGGTTTGTTAAAAAAAAATTCCTGGCGCCCATTTTTATTGCAACGTATCCCACTGTGGTACTTGCAATAACATATTCCTAAATTGTAGCAATTTGATTGATTTTATAAATCAATCAACATTGTTATAATAAATAAAATTCTTCCAAAAGAACCCAGCCCAGCTGAGCAGCCGCGGGTACAGCTTCATCAACGAGCTGTATTGTTGCACTTTTTTTGTATTCTCTTTTGTGTCGCATTCGTACTCACTTGAGTGCGAGTTGATAATTTCGTTGCGTGCGTCGTCGTCGTCGTCGCTACGCAGCCGTCGTCAGTTTAGTTTGTTTAATTGATTTGTTTTGATAATTAATAATAATTCAATAATTTAAATACCTTCCCTCGCGAGTGAAAAAAAAAGTGTAACAATTCCTAGATCACAATCCTGAAATTTCAGCCCTCTAGGTGGTCTAGATCGAGAAATAATGGAGTTCAAAAATTGCCGACTTTTGATACTCTGGGACGCATATTAAGCGAGATACTCGCATTTAAAGTTTGAACATGCATTTTTGCCCATAACTTTTTGTAAAATTGGTCTTACTCAAAGATAGGCACATCAATGGAAAGGGAATGATTCCTAGATCACAATCCTGAAATTTCAGCCCTCTAGGTGGTCTAGATCGAGAAATAATGGAGTTCAAAATTTGCCGACTTTTGATACTCTGGGACGCATATTAAGCGAGATATTCGCATTTAAAGTTTGAACATGCATTTTTGCCCATAACTTTTTGTAAAATTGGTCTTACTCAAAGATAGGCACATCAATGGAAAGGGAATGATTCCTAGATCACAATCCTGAAATTTCAGCCCTCTAGGTGGTCTAGATCGAGAAATAATGGAGTTCAAAAATTGCCGACTTTTGATACTCTGGGACGCATATTAAGCGAGATATTCGCATTTAAAGTTTGAACATGCATTTTTGCCCATAACTTATTGTAAAATTGGTCTTACTCAAAGATAGGCACATCAATGGAAAGGAAATGATTCCTAGATCACAATCCTGAAATTTCAGCCCTCTAGGTGGTCTAGATCGAGAAATAATGGAGTTCAAAAATTGCCGACTTTTGATACTCTGGGACGCATATTAAGCGAGATATTCGCATTTAAAGTTTGACCATGCATTTTTGCCCATAACTTTTTGTAAAATTGGTCTTACTCAAAGATAGGCACATCAATGGAAAGGGAATGATTCCTAGATCACAATCCTGAAATTTCAGCCCTCTAGGTGGTCTAGATCGAGAAATAATGGAGTTCAAAATTTGCCGACTTTTGATACTCTGGGACGCATACTAAGCGAGATATTCGCATTTAAAGTTTGAACATGCATTTTTGCCCATAACTTTTTGTAAAATTGGTCTTACTCAAAGATAGGCACATCAATGGAAAGGGAATGATTCCTAGATCACAATCCTGAAATTTCAGCCCTCTAGGTGGTCTAGATCGAGAAATAATGGAGTTCAAAAATTGCCGACTTTTGATACTCTGGGACGCATATTAAGCGAGATATTCGCATTTAAAGTTTGAACATGCATTTTTGCCCATAACTTTTTATAAAATTGGTCTTACTCAAAGATAGGCACATCAATGGAAAGGGAATGATTCCTAGATCACAATCCTGAAATTTCAGCCCTCTAGGTGGTCTAGATCGAAAAATAATGGAGTTCAAAAATTGCCGACTTTTGATACTCTGGGACGCATATTAAGCGAGATATTCGCATTTAAAGTTTGAACATGCATTTTTGCCCATAACTTTTTGTAAAATTGGTCTTACTCAAAGATAGGCACATCAATGGAAAGGGAATGATTCCTAGATCACAATCCTGAAATTTCAGCCCTCTAGGTGGTCTAGATCGAGAAATAATGGAGTTCAAAAATTGCCGACTTTTGATACTCTGGGACGCATATTAAGCGAGATATTCGCATTTAAAGTTTGAACATGCATTTTTGCCCATAACTTTTTGTAAAATTGGTCTTACTCAAAGATAGGCACATCAATGGAAAGGGAATGATTCCTAGATCACAATCCTGAAATTTCAGCCCTCTAGGTGGTCTAGATCGAGAAATAATGGAGTTCAAAAATTGCCGACTTTTGATACTCTGGGACGCATATTAAGCGAGATATTCGCATTTAAAGTTTGAACATGCATTTTTGCCCATAACTTTTTGTAAAATTGGTCTTACTCAAAGATAGGCACATCAATGGAAAGGGAATGATTCCTAGATCACAATCCTGAAATTTCAGCCCTCTAGGTGGTCTAGATCGAGAAATAATGGAGTTCAAAAATTGCCGACTTTTGATACTCTGGGACGCATATTAAGCGAGATATTCGCATTTAAAGTTTGAACATGCATTTTTGCCCATAACTTTTTGTAAAATTGGTCTTACTCAAAGATAGGCACATCAATGGAAAGGGAATGATTCCTAGATCACAATCCTGAAATTTCAGCCCTCTAGGTGGTCTAGATCGAGAAATAATGGAGTTCAAAATTTGCCGACTTTTGATACTCTGGGACGCATATTAAGCGAGATATTCGCATTTAAAGTTTGAACATGCATTTTTGCCCATAACTTTTTGTAAAATTGGTCTTACTCAAAGATAGGCACATCAATGGAAAGGGAATGATTCCTAGATCACAATCCTGAAATTTCAGCCCTCTAGGTGGTCTAGATCGAAAAATAATGGAGTTCAAAAATTGCCGACTTTTGATACTCTGGGACGCATATTAAGCGAGATATTCGCATTTAAAGTTTGAACATGCATTTTTGCCCATAACTTTTTGTAAAATTGGTCTTACTCAAAGATAGGCACATCAATGGAAAGGGAATGATTCCTAGATCACAATCCTGAAATTTCAGCCCTCTAGGTGGTCTAGATCGAGAAATAATGGAGTTCAAAAATTGCCGACTTTTGATACTCTGGGACGCATATTAAGCGAGATATTCGCATTTAAAGTTTGAACATGCATTTTTGCCCATAACTTTTTGTAAAATTGGTCTTACTCAAAGATAGGCACATCAATGGAAAGGGAATGATTCCTAGATCACAATCCTGAAATTTCAGCCCTCTAGGTGGTCTAGATCGAGAAATAATGGAGTTCAAAAATTGCCGACTTTTGATACTCTGGGACGCATATTAAGCGAGATATTCGCATTTAAAGTTTGAACATGCATTTTTGCCCATAACTTTTTGTAAAATTGGTCTTACTCAAAGATAGGCACATCAATGGAAAGGGAATGATTCCTAGATCACAATCCTGAAATTTCAGCCCTCTAGGTGGTCTAGATCGAGAAATAATGGAGTTCAAAAATTGCCGACTTTTGATACTCTGGGACGCATATTAAGCGAGATATTCGCATTTAAAGTTTGAACATGCATTTTTGCCCATAACTTTTTGTAAAATTGGTCTTACTCAAAGATAGGCACATCAATGGAAAGGGAATGATTCCTAGATCACAATCCGGAAATTTCAGCCCTCTAGGTGGTCTAGATCGAGAAATAATGGAGTTCAAAAATTGCCGACTTTTGATACTCTGGGACGCATATTAAGCGAGATATTCGCATTTAAAGTTTGAACATGCATTTTTGCCCATAACTTTTTGTAAAATTGGTCTTACTCAAAGATAGGCACATCAATGGAAAGGGAATGATTCCTAGATCACAATCCTGAAATTTCAGCCCTCTAGGTGGTCTAGATCGAGAAATAATGGAGTTCAAAATTTGCCGACTTTTGATACTCTGGGACGCATATTAAGCGAGATATTCGCATTTAAAGTTTGAACATGCATTTTTGCCCATAACTTTTTGTAAAATTGGTCTTACTCAAAGATAGGCACATCAATGGAAAGGGAATGATTCCTAGATCACAATCCTGAAATTTCAGCCCTCTAGGTGGTCTAGATCGAGAAATAATGGAGTTCAAAAATTGCCGACTTTTGATACTCTGGGACGCATATTAAGCGAGATATTCGCATTTAAAGTTTGAACATGCATTTTTGCCCATAACTTCTTGTAAAATTGGTCTTACTCAAAGATAGGCACATCAATGGAAAGGGAATGATTCCTAGATCACAATCCTGAAATTTCAGCCCTCTAGGTGGTCTAGATCGAGAAATAATGGAGTTCAAAAATTGCCGACTTTTGATACTCTGGGACGCATATTAAGCGAGATATTCGCATTTAAAGTTTGAACATGCATTTTTGCCCATAACTTTTTGTAAAATTGGTCTTACTCAAAGATAGGCACATCAATGGAAAGGGAATGATTCCTAGATCACAATCCTGAAATTTCAGCCCTCTAGGTGGTCTAGATCGAGAAATAATGGAGTTCAAAAATTGCCGACTTTTGATACTCTGGGACGCATATTAAGCGAGATATTCGCATTTAAAGTTTGAACATGCATTTTTGCCCATAACTTTTTGTAAAATTGGTCTTACTCAAAGATAGGCACATCAATGGAAAGGGAATGATTCCTAGATCACAATCCTGAAATTTCAGCCCTCTAGGTGGTCTAGATCGAGAAATAATGGAGTTCAAAAATTGCCGACTTTTGATACTCTGGGACGCACATTAAGTGAGATATTCGCATTTAAAGTTTGAACATGCATTTTTGCCCATAACTTTTTGTAAAATTTGTCTGACTCAAAGATAGGCACATCAATGGAAAGGGAATGATTCCTAGATCACAATCCTGAAATTTCAGCCCTCTAGGTGGTCTAGATCGAGAAATAATGGAGTTCAAAAATTGCCGACTTTTGATACTCTGGGACGCATATTAAGCGAGATATTCGCATTTAAAGTTTGAACATGCATTTTTGCCCATAACTTTTTGTAAAATTGGTCTTACTCAAAGATAGGCACATCAATGGAAAGGGAATGATTCCTAGATCACAATCCTGAAATTTCAGCCCTCTAGGTGGTCTAGATCGAGAAATAATGGAGTTCAAAAATTGCCGACTTTTGATACTCTGGGACGCATATTAAGCGAGATATTCGCATTTAAAGTTTGAACATGCATTTTTGCCCATAACTTTTTGTAAAATTGGTCTTACTCAAAGATAGGCACATCAATGGAAAGGGAATGATTCCTAGATCACAATCCTGAAATTTCAGCCCTCTAGGTGGTCTAGATCGAGAAATAATGGAGTTCAAAAATTGCCGACTTTTGATACTCTGGGACGCATATTAAGCGAGATATTGGCATTTAAAGTTTGAACATGCATTTTTGCCCATAACTTTTTGTAAAATTGGTCTTACTCAAAGATAGGCACATCAATGGAAAGGGAATGATTCCTAGATCACAATCCTGAAATTTCAGCCCTCTAGGTGGTCTAGATCGAGAAATAATGGAGTTCAAAAATTGCCGACTTTTGATACTCTGGGACGCATATTAAGCGAGATATTCGCATTTAAAGTTTGAACATGCATTTTTGCCCATAACTTTTTGTAAAATTGGTCTTACTCAAAGATAGGCACATCAATGGAAAGGGAATGATTCCTAGATCACAATCCTGAAATTTCAGCCCTCTAGGTGGTCTAGATCGAGAAATAATGGAGTTCAAAATTTGCCGACTTTTGATACTCTGGGACGCATATTAAGCGAGATATTCGCATTTAAAGTTTGAACATGCATTTTTGCCCATAACTTTTTGTAAAATTGGTCTTACTCAAAGATAGGCACATCAATGGAAAGGGAATGATTCCTAGATCACAATCCTGAAATTTCAGCCCTCTAGGTGGTTTAGATCGAGAAATAATGGAGTTCAAAAATTGCCGACTTTTGATACTCTGGGACGCATATTAAGCGAGATATTCGCATTTAAAGTTTGAACATGCATTTTTGCCCATAACTTTTTGTAAAATTGGTCTTACTCAAAGATAGGCACATCAATGGAAAGGGAATGATTCCTAGATCACAATCCTGAAATTTCAGCCCTCTAGGTGGTCTAGATCGAGTTCAAAAATTGCCGACTTTTGATACTCTGGGACGCATATTAAGCGAGATATTCGCATTTAAAGTTTGAACATGCATTTTTGCCCATAACTTTTTGTAAAATTGGTCTTACTCAAAGATAGGCACATCAATGGAAAGAGAATGATTCCTAGATCACAATCCTGAAATTTCAGCCCTCTAGGTGGTCTAGATCGAGAAATAATGGAGTTCAAAAATTGCCGACTTTTGATACTCTGGGACGCATATTAAGCGAGATATTCGCATTTAAAGTTTGAACATGCATTTTTGCCCATAACTTTTTGTAAAATTGGTCTTACTCAAAGATAGGCACATGAATGGAAAGTAAATGATTCCTAGATCACAATCCTGAAATTTCAGCCCTCTAGGTGGTCTAGATCGAGAAATAATGGAGTTCAAAAATTGCCGACTTTTGATACTCTGGGACGCATATTAAGCGAGATATTCGCATTTAAAGTTTGAACATGCATTTTTGCCCATAACTTTTTGTAAAATTGGTCTTACTCAAAGATAGGCACATCAATGGAAAGGGAATGATTCCTAGATCACAATCCTGAAATTTCAGCCCTCTAGGTGGTCTAGATCGAGAAATAATGGAGTTCAAAATTTGCCGACTTTTGATACTCTGGGACGCATACTAAGCGAGATATTCGCATTTAAAGTTTGAACATGCATTTTTGCCCATAACTTTTTGTAAAATTGGTCTTACTCAAAGATAGGCACATCAATGGAAAGGGAATGATTCCTAGATCACAATCCTGAAATTTCAGCCCTCTAGGTGGTCTAGATCGAGAAATAATGGAGTTCAAAAATTGCCGACTTTTGATACTCTGGCACGCATATTAAGCGAGATATTCGCATTTAAAGTTTGAACATGCATTTTTGCCCATAACTTTTTATAAAATTGGTCTTACTCAAAGATAGGCACATCAATGGAAAGGGAATGATTCCTAGATCACAATCCTGAAATTTCAGCCCTCTAGGTGGTCTAGATCGAAAAATAATGGAGTTCAAAAATTGCCGACTTTTGATACTCTGGGACGCATATTAAGCGAGATATTCGCATTTAAAGTTTGAACATGCATTTTTGCCCATAACTTTTTGTAAAATTGGTCTTACTCAAAGATAGGCACATCAATGGAAAGGGAATGATTCCTAGATCACAATCCTGAAATTTCAGCCCTCTAGGTGGTCTAGATCGAGAAATAATGGAGTTCAAAAATTGCCGACTTTTGATACTCTGGGACGCATATTAAGCGAGATATTCGCATTTAAAGTTTGAACATGCATTTTTGCCCATAACTTTTTGTAAAATTGGTCTTACTCAAAGATAGGCACATCAATGGAAAGGGAATGATTCCTAGATCACAATCCTGAAATTTCAGCCCTCTAGGTGGTCTAGATCGAGAAATAATGGAGTTCAAAAATTGCCGACTTTTGATACTCTGGGACGCATATTAAGCGAGATATTCGCATTTAAAGTTTGAACATGCATTTTTGCCCATAACTCTTTGTAAAATTGGTCTTACTCAAAGATAGGCACATCAATGGAAAGAGAATGATTCCTAGATCACAATCCTGAAATTTCAGCCCTCTAGGTGGTCTAGATCGAGAAATAATGGAGTTCAAAAATTGCCGACTTTTGATACTCTGGGACGCATATTAAGCGAGATATTCGCATTTAAAGTTTGAACATGCATTTTTGCCCATAACTTTTTGTAAAATTGGTCTTACTCAAAGATAGGCACATCAATGGAAAGGGAATGATTCCTAGATCACAATCCTGAAATTTCAGCCCTCTAGGTGGTCTAGATCGAGAAATAATGGAGTTCAAAAATTGCCGACTTTTGATACTCTGGGACGCATATTAAGCGAGATATTCGCATTTAAAGTTTGAACATGCATTTTTGCCCATAACTTTTTGTAAAATTGGTCTTACTCAAAGATAGGCACATCAATGGAAAGGGAATGATTCCTAGATCACAATCCTGAAATTTCAGCCCTCTAGGTGGTCTAGATCGAGAAATAATGGAGTTCAAAATTTGCCGACTTTTGATACTCTGGGACGCATACTAAGCGAGATATTCGCATTTAAAGTTTGAACATGCATTTTTGCCCATAACTTTTTGTAAAATTGGTCTTACTCAAAGATAGGCACATCAATGGAAAGGGAATGATTCCTAGATCACAATCCTGAAATTTCAGCCCTCTAGGTGGTCTAGATCGAGAAATAATGGAGTTCAAAAATTGCCGACTTTTGATACTCTGGGACGCATATTAAGCGAGATATTCGCATTTAAAGTTTGAACATGCATTTTTGCCCATAACTTTTTGTAAAATTGGTCTTACTCAAAGATAGGCACATCAATGGAAAGGGAATGATTCCTAGATCACAATCCTGAAATTTCAGCCCTCTAGGTGGTCTAGATCGAGAAATAATGGAGTTCAAAAATTGCCGACTTTTGATACTCTGGGACGCATATTAAGCGAGATATTCGCATTTAAAGTTTGAACATGCATTTTTGCCCATAACTTTTTGTAAAATTGGTCTTACTGAAAGATAGGCACATCAATGGAAAGGGAATGATTCCTAGATCACAATCCTGAAATTTCAGCCCTCTAGGTGGTTTAGATCGAGAAATAATGGAGTTCAAAAATTGCGGACTTTTGATACTCTGGGACGCATATTAAGCGAGATATTCGCATTTAAAGTTTGAACATGCATTTTTGCCCATAACTTTTTGTAAAATTGGTCTTACTCAAAGATAGGCACATCAATGGAAAGGGAATGATTCCTAGATCACAATCCTGAAATTTCAGCCCTCTAGGTGGTCTAGATCGAGAAATAATGGAGTTCAAAAATTGCCGACTTTTGATACTCTGGGACGCATATTAAGCGAGATATTCGCATTTAAAGTTTGAACATGCATTTTTGCCCATAACTTTTTGTAAAATTGGTCTTACTCAAAGATAGGCACATCAATGGAAAGGGAATGATTCCTAGATCACAATCCTGAAATTTCAGCCCTCTAGGTGGTCTAGATCGAGAAATAATGGAGTTCAAAAATTGCCGACTTTTGATACTCTGGGACGCATATTAAGCGAGATATTCGCATTTAAAGTTTGAACATGCATTTTTGCCCATAACTTTTTGTAAAATTGGTCTTACTCAAAGATAGGCACATCAAAAATCCTCGTTTCAAACCCTCCTAGTGGGTGCCGGGCGGTAATGATCACCACAGTTGTCTTGTACGTTGTCAAGATGGGGGTCAGCTAAGGTCAGGTTGAATTGCTGAAGTTTCCTACTCCTTAATAGTAGCAAGCCTTAGCAATGCAATTTGACCATAGATACGAGGTCCCTAATTTCAGTGGTGGTGTGAGCGTTTTTACATAATCCGTGCCGAAGAATGAAAGGCTGGGGGGCAAACCAGTCGCTAACGAGCTCATTCGGATGCCTTGGCAGGGTCCGTCTTATTTTTCTGCCTTACCCCGGTATATCGGCTCTGCCGGGGCTGACCTCTTCTTTCCGACCTACTCGTGGGACCAACATTTACAAAACTTATACATAATGGACGAACTTGACTTAACGAACACAGAACCATCCGCAGACTTAGAGGATGAACTCTTGGCCTCCAGCCAGGAGACCATAAAGGGGAGCTCATGTAGCGCTGGTAGTTCCAGCACTTGTGAGCAACCCAAAACTACAGGAAGTATGGGCAGTGCTATTCATAGCACTCCCATGCTTCCTAAACCGCATGCCAATCCGAAACCCTCGAGTAGCAGTGCAACTCGAACAAAAAAGCCATCGGAAGGCGTTCTTCTCAAGAACCGCTTCAAAACGGCCTCTTTTATTCTTGCCAAGATTGCCAATAATGAAGAGATCGGAGCGATTCATGAGAAGGACGCCCAAGATAAAATAAAGTACCAGAAGGTTGTTGATGAATACAACAACCTTCTGGCCAGCCGAGAAAAGGCCGTTAAGCGAAACAGGTCTCAGGAAGAGATCTGCCAGTCTCAGAAAAAGAGCAAGCTTGACGGCCGGACAAATCCAGGGAAAGCACCATCTTCGGGAGCAGCGCAACTGCGTACTCTTAGTGAGGTTGTCAGGGATGACCTCCAAGTAGCAGTTGTGGATGAGCTCTCCACGAACAGCAAAGGTCTGCTGAACGTGTGGAACTCTATCGAGGGCAAGCTCTCTGAGATGGTGTTTTCATATACAATAACCAACAGTGAGGGCCCCTACCCTAGTTTTGACTCTGGCGAGATGCTCAGGGGGTATAGGGTGATCAAATGTGCTGACAGGTTTTCTAGGGATTTCCTTAGTGAAAGCATTGCTAAGGTTAGCAATGCCTGGGAGGGCTTGAAGCTCAAGCTTATCCCGGCTAAGGACATCCCTAGACAACCGAAGGCTCGCATTTGGTTACCGCTCATGAGCATAAAGCCAAGCGGACAGGATTTGATCCGTGGTCTTCAGAGGCAAAATCCGCTGGTCCCCATGCACGACTGGGCTGTGATAAAAGCAGAAGAACCACAGAAGACCAGCGCCTCTTACCTTCTGAGGATCAGCGAGGAAAGCCTAGGGGCTCTCGAAAAAGCCGATTATAAGCTTAGTTTTGGCATAAGGAATGCCAAAATTAAAATTCTGCAGAGCCAGGGAGCAGACACCGACAAAGCTGATGACATCGTCGAGGTCGACGAGGCTGTTAGCGGAGTCGAGGTCCCCAGCGAGTTGCCGGGCCCTAGCTCTGCAGCCAAAAATAAAAATTAAAAACGCGCTGAAGGTCGTCCAGATTAATCTGAAGCACTCTAAGTGTGCTTCAGATAATCTGAGAGTTTTCCTTAGGGAGGAAAATTTCGACATTGGCGTCATCCAAGAACCGTGGGTAAACGGCCTCAAGGTGCGGGGCCTCCAAGACAACCAATACGACCTCTTTTATAAAACCGCAGACCAAGACCAAGGTAATCCCAGAACTTGTATTTTAGCTAAGAAACATTTAAAAGGTTTTTTATGTCCAAATTTTAGCACTCCTGATCTGACAGTTGTCAGATTCGAAGACGAAAATACACAGGGTTTGCTGCTGGCCTCTTTTTATTCTGCCCACAATGTACCATCACCTCCGGAGGAGGTGCGCAAAATTATAAACAGAGCTAAGATCGTTAAGGCAAACCTTCTGATCGGAGGCGACGCGAATGCTCGGCATACCCTTTGGGGAAGCTCTGAAATCAATGAACGAGGTGAGTCACTTTTTGATTTTATTATTGCACATAATATGACCATTTGTAACAGAGGCAATGCTCCCACTTTCGTCTTTCCGAGCTCGGAAAATTATGATGGATGGGAGGATGTGCTTGATGTTACTTTAGTAAACAACCGTAATTTATTAGTGGAGAATTGGAGAGTTTCCCCTTTGAATTCGTTCTCGGATCACAAGTGGATTCTTTTTCAAATTAATTTCGAGTCGAAAAACCCTCCGCCCTATAGAAATCCCAAAAGAACTGACTGGAAGAAATTCAGTCAAATTGCTAATTCCAAACTGAGCAACATACCGAATCTCGCAGAATCGATAGTAGACCTTGAATCAAAGGTGAAAACCTTTGAAACTTCTATAAGTAAAGCTTTTAGAGTCTCTTGCCCAGTTAAATACAGCCGTAAAACCCTTCCTTCTTGGTGGAATGAAGAACTGTCAAGTCTTAGGAAAATGACGAGGACAATTTTCAACATCTGCCACAAACATAAGTTTTACCAACCGTATAAGGACTCTCTTAAAATTTACAAGAAAGCCCTGTCATCAGCCAAAAGACAAGGCTGGAGAGATTACTGTCAATCAATCGAAGACATAAAGGACTCCGCAAGGCTCAGCAGAGTTTTATCGAAGGAACACTGTAATCCTTCATTTTTAAAAAAGCCTGATGGAACCTGGACAGCCTCTCCAGCCGAATCTCTTGAGCTACTGATGAAGACGCACTTTCCGGGTTGTGAGAGCGATAACCCCGAACCGCGTGAAACCACAGAGCTAAGCGCAGCTCATGTGGAGCAAATCAATTCCGTTATAACAAGAGAAAATATTGTGTGGGCCATCAATACTTTCTCTCCATATAAATCCCCGGGCATGGATGGCATACTGCCAGTTATGCTTCAAAAGTTGCATGATGTGGCAGCTCCATGGCTGGAACAAATATTCAAAGGATGCCTCGCTCTCAAACATGTGCCCTCGTCGTGGAGACAGGTCAAGGTAGTTTTTATCCCGAAAGTGGGTAGGCGTGGTCACGAATCCGCGAAGGATTTCAGACCAATAAGCTTAACATCTTTTGTGCTTAAAACCTTGGAGCGCATTCTTGATTACCATATTAGAGAAATCCTAGATGGAAGACCTCTCGAAAAGTCTCAGCATGCTTATCTTAAGGGCAAATCTACGGAGACTGCCCTCCATGAGGTAGTGCGTACTGTAGAAAAAACAATCCATTACAAAGAATTTACTCTTGCCACCTTCTTAGACATAGAAGGTGCTTTTAACAACGTCCTTACCAAATCCATAGAAGAATCGCTCGTTAAGTTCGGTATAGAATACTTCTTTCGAGAATGGATTATTTCCATGCTCAGTGGTAGGAAGATTCAAGCCACGCTAGGCAATACAACCGCAACAAAACACGTAAGTAGGGGAACACCGCAGGGTGGTGTCCTTTCGCCTCTTCTGTGGCTTCTGGTCATGGATACAATTCTCGTTAAATTAGAGAGATGTGGAGTGAAGGCGGTAGCCTATGCGGATGATTTGGTGCTATTGGTGTCAGGAAAGTACACCTCTGTGATTAGTGAAATCACGGAGTCAGCTTTGAAGAAAGTTAGCAGCTGGGCCACTAGTTGTGGTCTAGGAGTTAACCAAAGTAAAACTGAACTGATGCTCTTTACCACCAAAACTAAAGTACCGCCCTTCACGCTACCTCGACTCAACGGTCAAATCCTATCATTGTCTTCCAGTGCAAAATATTTGGGAGTTATACTCGACCCTAAACTAAACTGGAAACGAAATATTGAAGTGCGGGTTAAGAAGGCCTGTGTTGCCTTCTACGCCTGCAGCAAAACTTTCGGCAAAAAGTGGGGACTTCAGTCGAAGATGATTTTATGGACGTACACAGCCGTAGTACGTCCAATCTTAACTTATGGTTCGATTGTGTGGTGGCCTGCTCTAAGCAAAGCCTATAATATCGATAAGCTAAAGAAGGTTCAGAGAACAGCTTGCGTTGGCACCACAGGGGCCATGCGTACTTGCCCAACGGACGCCTTAAACGTTATTATGGATCTTCTACCAATCGACCTTTTTATTAAATACCTGGTTTCCTGCAGCGCTGTTAGGCTGAAGGAATCAAACAGCTGGATGTCAAAACCGTATGGTCACAGCAACACAGCGAAATTGATACCCTCAGATATTATCTCGGTAGACACTGACTACTGCACTCCTACTTTGAGCCTTAGTAGGGATTTTAAGGTCTTTTTCCCATCCAGAGAAGATTGGGAGGATGACATCGTGTCGATAGGTTTCGATACAACCATCTTTACTGACGGCTCAAAGATGGAGTGCGGAGTTGGTTCTGGGATCTTTTCTGAGTCCCTAAATGTAGCTAAATCCTTTAGGCTTCCTGACTTTGCTAGCGTTTTTCAGGCTGAACTGCTGGCAATTAGGGAGGCATGTAAGATACTTAAACAAAGCCCAAACCAAAACCGAAATGCGGCTATCTTCACAGACAGTCAGGCAGCTATCAAAGCCATTAACTCGGCTACATCCTCATCTAAATTGGTCCAGCAATGTCGCGATGAGCTTGCGAGCCTGAACATTAACCTCGGTGTCACCCTGATCTGGGTTCCAGGCCATAGTGGTATCGTGGGAAATGAACGGGCTGACGAGCTAGCCAGGCAAGGATCGGCCCTTCATAGCTCACTTGCGGAAATGGTTAACATTCCTCTTGGTGCTATGAAGGGTAAAATCTTCTCCATCTACCAAACTGAATCTAACCGAAGGTGGAGCAGTTTACCCAACTGCATTATATCTAGGAAGATATGGCCCACCTATAATAAAACCCGTACAAACGATCTTCTACACAGGCCAAGGCAAGATATAGCCAGGATTGTTGCGGTTTGTACCGGACATTGGCCCATAGGAGTTCATGCAGAGAAGTTGGGTATCTCTTACAACACCTTTTGCCGTAGTTGCTGCGACCAAAGAGAAAGTGAAACGATAATCCATTTCCTCTGCAAATGTCCTGCCTTGGCAAACACCAGAATGAAATGCTTTGGGAAAGCATTCTTTCACGAACTGGATGAGCTATCTGAGACAAAGATTGGAGACCTAATCTCTTTTCTCAATGCGACAAAGTGGCTCTAATTAAATCGCTATAAATCTTCTCCTTTCTTTCATAGGTCAAACGAGTTTTGGTATCAAAACGGCGCACTACAGCGCTAATTGGATCTCAGGCTAGGTCTGCCCTGAGATCGCCATTTCTACCTACCTACCTAGGCACATCAATGGAAAGGGAATGATTCCTAGATCACAATCCTGAAATTTCAGCCCTCTAGGTGGTCTAGATCGAGAAATAATGGAGTTCAAAAATTGCGGACTTTTGATACTCTGGGACGCATATTAAGCGAGATATTCGCATTTAAAGTTTGAACATGCATTTTTGCCCATAACTTTTTGTAAAATTGGTCTTACTCAAAGATAGGCACATCAATGGAAAGGGAATGATTCCTAGATCACAATCCTGAAATTTCAGCCCTCTAGGTGGTCTAGATTGAGAAATAATGGAGTTCAAAAATTGCCGACTTTTGATACTCTGGGACGCATATTAAGCGAGATATTCGCATTTAAAGTTTGAACATGCATTTTTGCCCATAACTTTTTGTAAAATTGGTCTTACTGAAAGATAGGCACATCAATGGAAAGGGAATGATTCCTAGATCACAATCCTGAAATTTCAGCCCTCTAGGTGGTTTAGATCGAGAAATAATGGAGTTCAAAAATTGCCGACTTTTGATACTCTGGGACGCATATTAAGCGAGATATTCGCATTTAAAGTTTGAACATGCATTTTTGCCCATAACTTTTTGTAAAATTGGTCTTACTCAAAGATAGGCACATCAATGGAAAGGGAATGATTCCTAGATCACAATCCTGAAATTTCAGCCCTCTAGGTGGTCTAGATCGAGAAATAATGGAGTTCAAAAATTGCCGACTTTTGATACTCTGGGACGCATATTAAGCGAGATATTCGCATTTAAAGTTTGAACATGCATTTTTGCCCATAACTTTTTGTAAAATTGGTCTTACTCAAAGATAGGCACATCAATGGAAAGGGAATGATTCCTAGATCACAATCCTGAAATTTCAGCCCTCTAGGTGGTCTAGATCGAGAAATAATGGAGTTCAAAAATTGCCGACTTTTGATACTCTGGGACGCATATTAAGCGAGATATTCGCATTTAAAGTTTGAACATGCATTTTTGCCCATAACTTTTTGTAAAATTGGTCTTACTCAAAGATAGGCACATCAATGGAAAGGGAATGATTCCTAGATCACAATCCTGAAATTTCAGCCCTCTAGGTGGTCTAGATTGAGAAATAATGGAGTTCAAAAATTGCGGACTTTTGATACTCTGGGACGCATATTAAGCGAGATATTCGCATTTAAAGTTTGAACATGCATTTTTGCCCATAACTTTTTGTAAAATTGGTCTTACTCAAAGATAGGCACATCAATGGAAAGGGAATGATTCCTAGATCACAATCCTGAAATTTCAGCCCTCTAGGTGGTCTAGATTGAGAAATAATGGAGTTCAAAATTGCGGACTTTTGATACTCTGGGACGCATATTAAGCGAGATATTCGCATTTAAAGTTTGAACATGCATTTTTGCCCATAACTTTTTGTAAAATTAATCTTACTCAAAGATAGGCACATCAATGGAAAGGGAATGATTCCTAGATCACAATCCTGAAATTTCAGCCCTCTAGGTGGTCTAGATCGAGAAATAATGGAGTTCAAAAATTGCCGACTTTTGATACTCTGGGACGCATATTAAGCGAGATATTCGCATTTAAAGTTTGAACATGCATTTTTGCCCATAACTTTTTGTAAAATTGGTCTTACTCAAAGATAGGCACATCAATGGAAAGGGAATGATTCCTAGATCACAATCCTGAAATTTCAGCCCTCTAGGTGGTCTAGATCGAGAAATAATGGAGTTCAAAAATTGCCGACTTTTGATACTCTGGGACGCATATTAAGCGAGATATTCGCATTTAAAGTTTGAACATGCATTTTTGCCCATAACTTTTTGTAAAATTGGTCTTACTGAAAGATAGGCACATCAATGGAAAGGGAATGATTCCTAGATCACAATCCTGAAATTTCAGCCCTCTAGGTGGTCTAGATCGAGAAATAATGGAGTTCAAAAATTGCCGACTTTTGATACTCTGGGACGCATATTAAGCGAGATATTCGCATTTAAAGTTTGAACATGCATTTTTGCCCATAACTTTTTGTAAAATTGGTCTTACTCAAAGATAGGCACATCAATGGAAAGAGAATGATTCCTAGATCACAATCCTGAAATTTCAGCCCTCTAGGTGGTCTAGATCGAGAAATAATGGAGTTCAAAAATTGCGGACTTTTGATACTCTGGGACGCATATTAAGCGAGATATTCGCATTTAAAGTTTGAACATGCATTTTTGCCCATAACTTTTTGTAAAATTGGTCTTACTCAAAGATAGGCACATCAATGGAAAGGGAATGATTCCTAGATCACAATCCTGAAATTTCAGCCCTCTAGGTGGTCTAGATTGAGAAATAATGGAGTTCAAAAATTGCCGACTTTTGATACTCTGGGACGCATATTAAGCGAGATATTCGCATTTAAAGTTTGAACATGCATTTTTGCCCATAACTTTTTGTAAAATTGGTCTTACTGAAAGATAGGCACATCAATGGAAAGGGAATGATTCCTAGATCACAATCCTGAAATTTCAGCCCTCTAGGTGGTTTAGATCGAGAAATAATGGAGTTCAAAAATTGCCGACTTTTGATACTCTGGGACGCATATTAAGCGAGATATTCGCATTTAAAGTTTGAACATGCATTTTTGCCCATAACTTTTTGTAAAATTGGTCTTACTCAAAGATAGGCACATCAATGGAAAGGGAATGATTCCTAGATCACAATCCTGAAATTTCAGCCCTCTAGGTGGTCTAGATCGAGAAATAATGGAGTTCAAAAATTGCCGACTTTTGATACTCTGGGACGCATATTAAGCGAGATATTCGCATTTAAAGTTTGAACATGCATTTTTGCCCATAACTTTTTGTAAAATTGGTCTTACTCAAAGATAGGCACATCAATGGAAAGGGAATGATTCCTAGATCACAATCCTGAAATTTCAGCCCTCTAGGTGGTCTAGATCGAGAAATAATGGAGTTCAAAAATTGCCGACTTTTGATACTCTGGGACGCATATTAAGCGAGATATTCGCATTTAAAGTTTGAACATGCATTTTTGCCCATAACTTTTTGTAAAATTGGTCTTACTCAAAGATAGGCACATCAATGGAAAGGGAATGATTCCTAGATCACAATCCTGAAATTTCAGCCCTCTAGGTGGTCTAGATTGAGAAATAATGGAGTTCAAAAATTGCGGACTTTTGATACTCTGGGACGCATATTAAGCGAGATATTCGCATTTAAAGTTTGAACATGCATTTTTGCCCATAACTTTTTGTAAAATTGGTCTTACTCAAAGATAGGCACATCAATGGAAAGGGAATGATTCCTAGATCACAATCCTGAAATTTCAGCCCTCTAGGTGGTCTAGATTGAGAAATAATGGAGTTCAAAAATTGCGGACTTTTGATACTCTGGGACGCATATTAAGCGAGATATTCGCATTTAAAGTTTGAACATGCATTTTTGCCCATAACTTTTTGTAAAATTGGTCTTACTGAAAGATAGGCACATCAATGGAAAGGGAATGATTCCTAGATCACAATCCTGAAATTTCAGCCCTCTAGGTGGTCTAGATCGAGAAATAATGGAGTTCAAAAATTGCCGACTTTTGATACTCTGGGACGCATATTAAGCGAGATATTCGCATTTAAAGTTTGAACATGCATTTTTGCCCATAACTTTTTGTAAAATTGGTCTTACTCAAAGATAGGCACATCAATGGAAAGGGAATGATTCCTAGATCACAATCCTGAAATTTCAGCCCTCTAGGTGGTCTAGATCGAGAAATAATGGAGTTCAAAAATTGCGGACTTTTGATACTCTGGGACGCATATTAAGCGAGATATTCGCATTTAAAGTTTGAACATGCATTTTTGCCCATAACTTTTTGTAAAATTGGTCTTACTCAAAGATAGGCACATCAATGGAAAGGGAATGATTCCTAGATCACAATCCTGAAATTTCAGCCCTCTAGGTGGTCTAGATTGAGAAATAATGGAGTTCAAAAATTGCCGACTTTTGATACTCTGGGACGCATATTAAGCGAGATATTCGCATTTAAAGTTTGAACATGCATTTTTGCCCATAACTTTTTGTAAAATTGGTCTTACTGAAAGATAGGCACATCAATGGAAAGGGAATGATTCCTAGATCACAATCCTGAAATTTCAGCCCTCTAGGTGGTTTAGATCGAGAAATAATGGAGTTCAAAAATTGCCGACTTTTGATACTCTGGGACGCATATTAAGCGAGATATTCGCATTTAAAGTTTGAACATGCATTTTTGCCCATAACTTTTTGTAAAATTGGTCTTACTCAAAGATAGGCACATCAATGGAAAGGGAATGATTCCTAGATCACAATCCTGAAATTTCAGCCCTCTAGGTGGTCTAGATCGAGAAATAATGGAGTTCAAAAATTCCCGACTTTTGATACTCTGGGACGCATATTAAGCGAGATATTCGCATTTAAAGTTTGAACATGCATTTTTGCCCATAACTTTTTGTAAAATTGGTCTTACTCAAAGATAGGCACATCAATGGAAAGGGAATGATTCCTAGATCACAATCCTGAAATTTCAGCCCTCTAGGTGGTCTAGATCGAGCAATAATGGAGTTCAAAAATTGCCGACTTTTGATACTCTGGGACGCATATTAAGCGAGATATTCGCATTTAAAGTTTGAACATGCATTTTTGCCCATAACTTTTTGTAAAATTGGTCTTACTCAAAGATAGGCACATCAATGGAAAGGGAATGATTCCTAGATCACAATCCTTAAATTTCAGCCCTCTAGGTGGTCTAGATTGAGAAATAATGGAGTTCAAAAATTGCGGACTTTTGATACTCTGGGACGCATATTAAGCGAGATATTCGCATTTAAAGTTTGAACATGCATTTTTGCCCATAACTTTTTGTTAAATTGGTCTTACTCAAAGATAGGCACATCAATGGAAAGGGAATGATTCCTAGATCACAATCCTGAAATTTCAGCCCTCTAGGTGGTCTAGATCGAGAAATAATGGAGTTCAAAAATTGCCGACTTTTGATACTCTGGGACGCATATTAAGCGAGATATTCGCATTTAAAGTTTGAACATGCATTTTTGCCCATAACTTTTTGTAAAATTGGTCTTACTCAAAGATAGGCACATCAATGGAAAGGGAATGATTCCTAGATCACAATCCTGAAATTTCAGCCCTCTAGGTGGTCTAGATCGAGAAATAATGGAGTTAAAAAATTGCCGACTTTTGATACTCTGGGACGCATATTAAGCGAGATATTCGCATTTAAAGTTTGAACATGCATTTTTGCCCATAACTTTTTGTAAAATTGGTCTTACTCAAAGACAGGCACATCAATGGAAAGGGAATGATTCCTAGATCACAATCCTGAAATTTCAGCCCTCTAGGTGGTCTAGATCGAGAAATAATGGAGTTCAAAAATTGCCGACTTTTGATACTCTGGGACGCATATTAAGCGAGATATTCGCATTTAAAGTTTGAACATGCATTTTTGCCCATAACTTTTTGTAAAATTGGTCTTACTCAAAGATAGGCACATCAATGGAAAGGGAATGATTCCTCGGTCACAATCCTGAAATTTCAGCCCTCTAGGTGGTCTAGATCGAGAAATAATGGAGTTCGAAAATTGCCGACTTTTGATACTCTGGGACGCATATTAAGCGAGATATTCGCATTTAAAGTTTGAACATGCATTTTTGCCCATAACTTTTTGTAAAATTGGTCTTACTCAAAGATAGGCACATCAATGGAAAGGGAATGATTCCTAGATCACAATCCTGAAATTTCAGCCCTCTAGGTGGTCTAGATCGAGAAATAATGGAGTTCAAAAATTGCCGACTTTTGATACTCTGGGACGCATATTAAGCGAGATATTCGCATTTAAAGTTTGAACATGCATTTTTGCCCATAACTTTTTGTAAAATTGGTCTTACTCAAAGATAGGCACATCAATGGAAAGGGAATGATTCCTAGATCACAATCCTGAAATTTCAGCCCTCTAGGTGGTCTAGATCGAGAAATAATGGAGTTCAAAAATTGTCGACTTTTGATACTCTGGGACGCATATTAAGCGAGATATTCGCATTTAAAGTTTGAACATGCATTTTTGCCCATAACTTTTTGTAAAATTGGTCTTACTCAAAGATAGGCACATCAATGGAAAGGGAATGATTCCTAGATCACAATCCTGAAATTTCAGCCCTCTAGGTGGTCTAGATCGAGAAATAATGGAGTTCAAAAATTGCCGACTTTTGATACTCTGGGACGCATATTAAGCGAGATATTCGCATTTAAAGTTTGAACATGCATTTTTGCCATAACTTTTTGTAAAATTGGTCTTACTCAAAGATAGGCACATCAATGGAAAGGGAATGATTCCTAGATCACAATCCTGAAATTTCAGCCCACTAGGTGGTCTAGATCGAGAAATAATGGAGTTCAAAAATTGCCAACTTTTGATACTCTGGGACGCATATTAAGCGAGATATTCGCATTTAAAGTTTGAACATGCATTTTTGCCCATAACTTTTTGTAAAATTGGTCTTACTCAAAGATAGGCACATCAATGGAAAGGGAATGATTCCTAGATCACAATCCTGAAATTTCAGCCCTCTAGGTGGTCTAGATCGAGAAATAATGGAGTTCAAAAATTGCCGACTTTTGATACTCTGGGACGCATATTAAGCGAGATATTCGCATTTAAAGTTTGAACATGCATTTTTGCCCATAACTTTTTGTAAAATTGGTCTTACTCAAAGACAGGCACATCAATGGAAAGGGAATGATTCCTAGATCACAATCCTGAAATTTCAGCCCTCTAGGTGGTCTAGATCGAGAAATAATGGAGTTCAAAAATTGCCGACTTTTGATACTCTGGGACGCATATTAAGCGAGATATTCGCATTTAAAGTTTGAACATGCATTTTTGCCCATAACTTTTTGTAAAATTGGTCTTACTCAAAGATAGGCACATCAATGGAAAGGGAATGATTCCTCGGTCACAATCCTGAAATTTCAGCCCTCTAGGTGGTCTAGATCGAGAAATAATGGAGTTCGAAAATTGCCGACTTTTGATACTCTGGGACGCATATTAAGCGAGATATTCGCATTTAAAGTTTGAACATGCATTTTTGCCCATAACTTTTTGTAAAATTGGTCTTACTCAAAGATAGGCACATCAATGGAAAGGGAATGATTCCTAGATCACAATCCTGAAATTTCAGCCCTCTAGGTGGTCTAGATCGAGAAATAATGGAGTTCAAAAATTGTCGACTTTTGATACTCTGGGACGCATATTAAGCGAGATATTCGCATTTAAAGTTTGAACATGCATTTTTGCCCATAACTTTTTGTAAAATTGGTCTTACTCAAAGATAGGCACATCAATGGAAAGGGAATGATTCCTAGATCACAATCCTGAAATTTCAGCCCTCTAGGTGGTCTAGATCGAGAAATAATGGAGTTCAAAAATTGCCGACTTTTGATACTCTGGGACGCATATTAAGCGAGATATTCGCATTTAAAGTTTGAACATGCATTTTTGCCCATAACTTTTTGTAAAATTGGTCTTACTCAAAGATAGGCACATCAATGGAAAGGGAATGATTCCTAGATCACAATCCTGAAATTTCAGCCCACTAGGTGGTCTAGATCGAGAAATAATGGAGTTCAAAAATTGCCAACTTTTGATACTCTGGGACGCATATTAAGCGAGATATTCGCATTTAAAGTTTGAACATGCATTTTTGCCCATAACTTTTTGTAAAATTGGTCTTACTCAAAGATAGGCACATCAATGGAAAGGGAATGATTCCTAGATCACAATCCTGAAATTTCAGCCCTCTAGGTGGTCTAGATCGAGAAATAATGGAGTTCAAAAATTGCCGACTTTTGATACTCTGGGACGCATATTAAGCGAGATATTCGCATTTAAAGTTTGAACATGCATTTTTGCCCATAACTTTTTGTAAAATTGGTCTTACTCAAAGATAGGCACATCAATGGAAAGGGAATGATTCCTAGATCACAATCCTGAAATTTCAGCCCTCTAGGTGGTCTAGATTGAGAAATAATGGAGTTCAAAAATTGCGGACTTTTGATACTCTGGGACGCATATTAAGCGAGATATTCGCATTTAAAGTTTGAACATGCATTTTTGCCCATAACTTTTTGTAAAATTGGTCTTACTCAAAGATAGGCACATCAATGGAAAGGGAATGATTCCTAGATCACAATCCTGAAATTTCAGCCCTCTAGGTGGTCTAGATCGAGAAATAATGGAGTTCAAAAATTGCCCACTTTTGATACTCTGGGACGCATATTAAGCCAGATATTCGCATTTAAAGTTTGAACATGCATTTTTGCCCATAACTTTTTGTAAAATTGGTCTTACTCAAAGATAGGCACATCAATGGAAAGGGAATGATTCCTAGATCACAATCCTGAAATTTCAGCCCTCTAGGTGGTCTAGATCGAGAAATAATGGAGTTCAAAAATTGCCGACTTTTGATACTCTGGGACGCATATTAAGCGAGATATTCGCATTTAAAGTTTGAACATGCATTTTTGCCCATAACTTTTTGTAAAATTGGTCTTACTCAAAGATAGGCACATCAATGGAAAGGGAATGATTCCTAGATCACAATCCTGAAATTTCAGCCCTCTAGGTGGTCTAGATCGAGAAATAATGGAGTTCAAAAATTGCCGACTTTTGATACTCTGGGACGCATATTAAGCGAGATATTCGCATTTAAAGTTTGAACATGCATTTTTGCCCATAACTTTTTGTAAAATTGGTCTTACTCAAAGATAGGCACATCAATGGAAAGGGAATGATTCCTAGATCACAATCCTGAAATTTCAGCCCTCTAGGTGGTCTAGATCGAGAAATAATGGAGTTCAAAAATTGCGGACTTTTGATACTCTGGGACGCATATTAAGCGAGATATTCGCATTTAAAGTTTGAACATGCATTTTTGCCCATAACTTTTTGTAAAATTGGTCTTACTCAAAGATAGGCACATCAATGGAAAGGGAATGATTCCTAGATCACAATCCTGAAATTTCAGCCCTCTAGGTGGTCTAGATTGAGAAATAATGGAGTTCAAAAATTGCCGACTTTTGATACTCTGGGACGCATATTAAGCGAGATATTCGCATTTAAAGTTTGAACATGCATTTTTGCCCATAACTTTTTGTAAAATTGGTCTTACTGAAAGATAGGCACATCAATGGAAAGGGAATGATTCCTAGATCACAATCCTGAAATTTCAGCCCTCTAGGTGGTTTAGATCGAGAAATAATGGAGTTCAAAAATTGCCGACTTTTGATACTCTGGGACGCATATTAAGCGAGATATTCGCATTTAAAGTTTGAACATGCATTTTTGCCCATAACTTTTTGTAAAATTGGTCTTACTCAAAGATAGGCACATCAATGGAAAGGGAATGATTCCTAGATCACAATCCTGAAATTTCAGCCCTCTAGGTGGTCTAGATCGAGAAATAATGGAGTTCAAAAATTGCCGACTTTTGATACTCTGGGACGCATATTAAGCGAGATATTCGCATTTAATGTTTGAACATGCATTTTTGCCCATAACTTTTTGTAAAATTGGTCTTACTCAAAGATAGGCACATCAATGGAAAGGGAATGATTCCTAGATCACAATCCTGAAATTTCAGCCCTCTAGGTGGTCTAGATCGAGAAATAATGGAGTTCAAAAATTGCCGACTTTTGATACTCTGGGACGCATATTAAGCGAGATATTCGCATTTAAAGTTTGAACATGCATTTTTGCCCATAACTTTTTGTAAAATTGGTCTTACTCAAAGATAGGCACATCAATGGAAAGGGAATGATTCCTAGATCACAATCCTGAAATTTCAGCCCTCTAGGTGGTCTAGATTGAGAAATAATGGAGTTCAAAAATTGCGGACTTTTGATACTCTGGGACGCATATTAAGCGAGATATTCGCATTTAAAGTTTGAACATGCATTTTTGCCCATAACTTTTTGTAAAATTGGTCTTACTCAAAGATAGGCACATCAATGGAAAGGGAATGATTCCTAGATCACAATCCTGAAATTTCAGCCCTCTAGGTGGTCTAGATTGAGAAATAATGGAGTTCAAAAATTGCGGACTTTTGATACTCTGGGACGCATATTAAGCGAGATATTCGCATTTAAAGTTTGAACATGCATTTTTGCCCATAACTTTTTGTAAAATTGGTCTTACTGAAAGATAGGCACATCAATGGAAAGGGAATGATTCCTAGATCACAATCCTGAAATTTCAGCCCTCTAGGTGGTCTAGATCGAGAAATAATGGAGTTCAAAATTGCCGACTTTTGATACTCTGGGACGCATATTAAGCGAGATATTCGCATTTAAAGTTTGAACATGCATTTTTGCCCATAACTTTTTGTAAAATTGGTCTTACTCAAAGATAGGCACATCAATGGAAAGGGAATGATTCCTAGATCACAATCCTGAAATTTCAGCCCTCTAGGTGGTCTAGATCGAGAAATAATGGAGTTCAAAAATTGCGGACTTTTGATACTCTGGGACGCATATTAAGCGAGATATTCGCATTTAAAGTTTGAACATGCATTTTTGCCCATAACTTTTTGTAAAATTGGTCTTACTCAAAGATAGGCACATCAATGGAAAGGGAATGATTCCTAGATCACAATCCTGAAATTTCAGCCCTCTAGGTGGTCTAGATTGAGAAATAATGGAGTTCAAAAATTGCCGACTTTTGATACTCTGGGACGCATATTAAGCGAGATATTCGCATTTAAAGTTTGAACATGCATTTTTGCCCATAACTTTTTGTAAAATTGGTCTTACTGAAAGATAGGCACATCAATGGAAAGGGAATGATTCCTAGATCACAATCCTGAAATTTCAGCCCTCTAGGTGGTTTAGATCGAGAAATAATGGAGTTCAAAAATTGCCGACTTTTGATACTCTGGGACGCATATTAAGCGAGATATTCGCATTTAAAGTTTGAACATGCATTTTTGCCCATAACTTTTTGTAAAATTGGTCTTACTCAAAGATAGGCACATCAATGGAAAGGGAATGATTCCTAGATCACAATCCTGAAATTTCAGCCCTCTAGGTGGTCTAGATCGAGAAATAATGGAGTTCAAAAATTGCCGACTTTTGATACTCTGGGACGCATATTAAGCGAGATATTCGCATTTAAAGTTTGAACATGCATTTTTGCCCATAACTTTTTGTAAAATTGGTCTTACTCAAAGATAGGCACATCAATGGAAAGGGAATGATTCCTAGATCACAATCCTGAAATTTCAGCCCTCTAGGTGGTCTAGATCGAGAAATAATGGAGTTCAAAAATTGCCGACTTTTGATACTCTGGGACGCATATTAAGCGAGATATTCGCATTTAAAGTTTGAACATGCATTTTTGCCCATAACTTTTTGTAAAATTGGTCTTACTCAAAGATAGGCACATCAATAGAAAGGGAATGATTCCTAGATCACAATCCTGAAATTTCAGCCCTCTAGGTGGTCTAGATCGAGAAATAATGGAGTTCAAAAATTGCCGACTTTTGATACTCTGGGACGCATATTAAGCGAGATATTCGCATTTAAAGTTTGAACATGCATTTTTGCCCATAACTTTTTGTAAAATTGGTCTTACTCAAAGATAGGCACATCAATGGAAAGGGAATGATTCCTAGATCACAATCCTGAAATTTCAGCCCTCTAGGTGGTCTAGATCGAGAAATAATGGAGTTCAAAAATTGCCACTTTTGATACTCTGGGACGCATATTAAGCCAGATATTCGCATTTAAAGTTTGAACATGCATTTTTGCCCATAACTTTTTGTAAAATTGGTCTTACTCAAAGATAGGCACATCAATGGAAAGGGAATGATTCCTAGATCACAATCCTGAAATTTCAGCCCTCTAGGTGGTCTAGATCGAGAAATAATGGAGTTCAAAAATTGCCGACTTTTGATACTCTGGGACGCATATTAAGCGAGATATTCGCATTTAAAGTTTGAACATGCATTTTTGCCCATAACTTTTTGTAAAATTGGTCTTACTCAAAGATAGGCACATCAATGGAAAGGGAATGATTCCTAGATCACAATCCTGAAATTTCAGCCCTCTAGGTGGTCTAGATCGAGAAATAATGGAGTTCAAAAATTGCCGACTTTTGATACTCTGGGACGCATATTAAGCGAGATATTCGCATTTAAAGTTTGAACATGCATTTTTGCCCATAACTTTTTGTAAAATTGGTCTTACTCAAAGATAGGCACATCAATGGAAAGGGAATGATTCCTAGATCACAATCCTGAAATTTCAGCCCTCTAGGTGGTCTAGATCGAGAAATAATGGAGTTCAAAAATTGCCGACTTTTGATACTCTGGGACGCATATTAAGCGAGATATTCGCATTTAAAGTTTGAACATGCATTTTTGCCCATAACTTTTTGTAAAATTGGTCTTACTCAAAGATAGGCACATCAATGGAAAGGGAATGATTCCTAGATCACAATCCTGAAATTTCAGCCCTCTAGGTGGTCTAGATCGAGAAATAATAGAGTTCAAAAATTGCCGACTTTTGATACTCTGGGACGCATATTAAGCGAGATATTCGCATTTAAAGTTTGAACATGCATTTTTGCCCATAACTTTTTGTAAAATTGGTCTTACTCAAAGATAGGCACATCAATGGAAAGGGAATGATTCCTAGATCACAATCCTGAAATTTCAGCCCTCTAGGTGGTCTAGATCGAGAAATAATGGAGTTCAAAAATTGCCGACTTTTGATACTCTGGGACGCATATTAAGCGAGATATTCGCATTTAAAGTTTGAACATGCATTTTTGCCCATAACTTTTTGTAAAATTGGTCTTACTCAAAGATAGGCACATCAATGGAAAGGGAATGATTCCTAGATCACAATCCTGAAATTTCAGCCCTCTAGGTGGTCTAGATCGAGAAATAATGGAGTTCAAAAATTGCCGACTTTTGATACTCTGGGACGCATATTAAGCGAGATATTCGCATTTAAAGTTTGAACATGCATTTTTGCCCATAACTTTTTGTAAAATTGGTCTTACTCAAAGATAGGCACATCAATGGAAAGGGAATGATTCCTAGATCACAATCCTGAAATTTCAGCCCTCTAGGTGGTCTAGATCGAGAAATAATGGAGTTCAAAAATTGCCAACTTTTGATACTCTGGGACGCATATTAAGCGAGATATTCGCATTTAAAGTTTGAACATGCATTTTTGCCCATAACTTTTTGTAAAATTGGTCTTACTCAAAGATAGGCACATCAATGGAAAGGGAATGATTCCTAGATCACAATCCTGAAATTTCAGCCCTCTAGGTGGTCTAGATCGAGAAATAATGGAGTTCAAAAATTGCCAACTTTTGATACTCTGGGACGCATATTAAGCGAGATATTCGCATTTAAAGTTTGAACATGCATTTTTGCCCATAACTTTTTGTAAAATTGGTCTTACTCAAAGATAGGCACATCAATGGAAAGGGAATGATTCCTAGATCACAATCCTGAAATTTCAGCCCTCTAGGTGGTCTAGATCGAGAAATAATGGAGTTCAAAAATTGCCGGCTTTTGATACTCTGGGACGCATATTAAGCGAGATATTCGCATTTAAAGTTTGAACATGCATTTTTGCCCATAACTTTTTGTAAAATTGGTCTTACTCAAAGATAGGCACATCAATGGAAAGGGAATGATTCCTAGATCACAATCCTGAAATTTCAGCCCTCTAGGTGGTCTAGATCGAGAAATAATGGAGTTCAAAAATTGCCGACTTTTGATACTCTGGGACGCATATTAAGCGAGATATTCGCATTTAAAGTTTGAACATGCATTTTTGCCCATAACTTTTTGTAAAATTGGTCTTACTCAAAGATAGGCACATCAATGGAAAGGGAATGATTCCTAGATCACAATCCTGAAATTTCAGCCCTCTAGGTGGTCTAGATCGAGAAATAATGGAGTTCAAAAATTGCCACTTTTGATACTCTGGGACGCATATTAAGCGAGATATTCGCATTTAAAGTTTGAACATGCATTTTTGCCCATAACTTTTTGTAAAATTGGTCTTACTCAAAGATAGGCACATCAATGGAAAGGGAATGATTCCTAGATCACAATCCTGAAATTTCAGCCCTCTAGGTGGTCTAGATCGAGAAATAATGGAGTTCAAAAATTGCCGACTTTTGATACTCTGGGACGCATATTAAGCGAGATATTCGCATTTAAAGTTTGAACATGCATTTTTGCCCATAACTTTTTGTAAAATTGGTCTTACTCAAAGATAGGCACATCAATGGAAAGGGAATGATTCCTAGATCACAATCCTGAAATTTCAGCCCTCTAGGTGGTCTAGATCGAGAAATAATGGAGTTCAAAAATTGCCGACTTTTGATACTCTGGGACGCATATTAAGCGAGATATTCGCATTTAAAGTTTGAACATGCATTTTTGCCCATAACTTTTTGTAAAATTGGTCTTACTCAAAGATAGGCACATCAATGGAAAGGGAATGATTCCTAGATCACAATCCTGAAATTTCAGCCCTCTAGGTGGTCTAGATCGAGAAATAATGGAGTTCAAAAATTGCCGGCTTTTGATACTCTGGGACGCATATTAAGCGAGATATTCGCATTTAAAGTTTGAACATGCATTTTTGCCCATAACTTTTTGTAAAATTGGTCTTACTCAAAGATAGGCACATCAATGGAAAGGGAATGATTCCTAGATCACAATCCTGAAATTTCAGCCCTCTAGGTGGTCTAGATTGAGAAATAATGGAGTTCAAAAATTGCGGACTTTTGATACTCTGGGACGCATATTTTCGCATTTAAAGTTTGAACATGCATTTTTGCCCATAACTTTTTGTAAAATTGGTCTTACTCAAAGATAGGCACATCAATGGAAAGGGAATGATTCCTAGATCACAATCCTGAAATTTCAGCCCTCTAGGTGGTCTAGATCGAGAAATAATGGAGTTCAAAAATTGCCGACTTTTGATACTCTGGGACGCATATTAAGCGAGATATTCGCATTTAAAGTTTGAACATGCATTTTTGCCCATAACTTTTTGTAAAATTGGTCTTACTCAAAGATAGGCACATCAATGGAAAGGGAATGATTCCTAGATCACAATCCTGAAATTTCAGCCCTCTAGGTGGTCTAGATCGAGAAATAATGGAGTTCAAAAATTGCCGACTTTTGATACTCTGGGACGCATATTAAGCGAGATATTCGCATTTAAAGTTTGAACATGCATTTTTGCCCATAACTTTTTGTAAAATTGGTCTTACTCAAAGATAGGCACATCAATGGAAAGGGAATGATTCCTAGATCACAATCCTGAAATTTCAGCCCTCTAGGTGGTCTAGATCGAGAAATAATGGAGTTCAAAAATTGCCGACTTTTGATACTCTGGGACGCATATTAAGCGAGATATTCGCATTTAAAGTTTGAACATGCATTTTTGCCCATAACTTTTTGTAAAATTGGTCTTACTCAAAGATAGGCACATCAATGGAAAGGGAATGATTCCTAGATCACAATCCTGAAATTTCAGCCCTCTAGGTGGTCTAGATCGAGAAATAATGGAGTTCAAAAATTGCGGACTTTTGATACTCTGGGACGCATATTAAGCGAGATATTCGCATTTAAAGTTTGAACATGCATTTTTGCCCATAACTTTTAGTAAAATTGGTCTTACTCAAAGATAGGCCCATCAATGGAAAGGGAATGATTCCTAGATCACAATCCTGAAATTTCAGCCCTCTAGGTGGTCTAGATCGAGAAATAATGGAGTTCAAAAATTGCGGACTTTTGATACTCTGGGACGCATATTAAGCGAGATATTCGCATTTAAAGTTTGAACATGCATTTTTGCCCATAACTTTTAGTAAAATTGGTCTTACTCAAAGATAGGCCCATCAATGGAAAGGGAATGATTCCTAGATCACAATCCTGAAATTTCAGCCCTCTAGGTGGTCTAGATCGAGAAATAATGGAGTTCAAAAATTGCCGACTTTTGATACTCTGGGACGCATATTAAGCGAGATATTCGCATTTAAAGTTTGAACATGCATTTTTGCCCGCAACTTTTTGTAAAATTGGTCTTACTCAAAGATAGGCACATCAATGGAAAGGGAATGATTCCTAGATCACAATCCTGAAATTTCAGCCCTCTAGGTGGTCTAGATCGAGAAATAATGGAGTTCAAAAATTGCCGACTTTTGATACTCTGGGACGCATATTAAGCGAGATATTCGCATTTAAAGTTTGAACATGCATTTTTGCCCATAACTTTTTGTAAAATTGGTCTTACTCAAAGATAGGCACATCAATGGAAAGGGAATGATTCCTAGATCACAATCCTGAAATTTCAGCCCTCTAGGTGGTCTAGATTGAGAAATAATGGAGTTCAAAAATTGCCGACTTTTGATACTCTGGGACGCATATTAAGCGAGATATTCGCATTTAAAGTTTGAACATGCATTTTTGCCCATAACTTTTTGTAAAATTGGTCTTACTCAAAGATAGGCACATCAATGGAAAGGGAATGATTCCTAGATCACAATCCTGAAATTTCAGCCCTCTAGGTGGTCTAGATCGAGAAATAATGGAGTTCAAAAATTGCCGACTTTTGATACTCTGGGACGCATATTAAGCGAGATATTCGCATTTAAAGTTTGAACATGCATTTTTGCCCATAACTTTTTGTAAAATTGGTCTTACTGAAAGATAGGCACATCAATGGAAAGGGAATGATTCCTAGATCACAATCCTGAAATTTCAGCCCTCTAGGTGGTCTAGATCGAGAATTAATGGAGTTCAAAAATTGCCGACTTTTGATACTCTGGGACGCATATTAAGCGAGATATTCGCATTTAAAGTTTGAACATGCATTTTTGCCCATAACTTTTTGTAAAATTGGTCTTACTCAAAGATAGGCACATCAATGGAAAGGGAATGATTCCTAGATCACATTCCTGAAATTTCAGCCCTCTAGGTGGTCTAGATCGAGAAATAATGGAGTTCAAAAATTGCCGACTTTTGATACTCTGGGACGCATATTAAGCGAGATATTCGCATTTAAAGTTTGAACATGCATTTTTGCCCATAACTTTTTGTAAAATTGGTCTTACTCAAAGATAGGCACATCAATAGAAAGGGAATGATTCCTAGATCACAATCCTGAAATTTCAGCCCTCTAGGTGGTCTAGATCGAGAAATAATGGAGTTCAAAAATTGCGGGTTTTTGATACTCTGGGACGCATATTAAGCGAGATATTCGCATTTAAAGTTTGAACATGCATTTTTGCCCATAACTTTTTGTAAAATTGGTCTTACTCAAAGATAGGCACATCAATGGAAAGGGAATGATTCCTAGATCACAATCCTGAAATTTCAGCCCTCTAGGTGGTCTAGATCGAGAAATAATGGAGTTCAAAAATTGCCGACTTTTGATACTCTGGGACGCATATTAAGCGAGATATTCGCATTTAAAGTTTGAACATGCATTTTTGCCCATAACTTTTTGTAAAATTGGTCTTACTCAAAGATAGGCACATCAATGGAAAGGGAATGATTCCTAGATCACAATCCTGAAATTTCAGCCCTCTAGGTGGTCTAGATCGAGAAATAATGGAGTTCAAAAATTGCCGACTTTTGATACTCTGGGACGCATATTAAGCGAGATATTCGCATTTAAAGTTTGAACATGCATTTTTGCCCATAACTTTTTGTAAAATTGGTCTTACTCAAAGATAGGCACATCAATGGAAAGGGAATGATTCCTAGATCACAATCCTGAAATTTCAGCCCTCTAGGTGGTCTAGATCGAGAAATAATGGAGTTCAAAAATTGCCGACATTTGATACTCTGGGACGCATATTAAGCGAGATATTCGCATTTAAAGTTTGAACATGCATTTTTGCCCATAACTTTTTGTAAAATTGGTCTTACTCAAAGATAGGCACATCAATGGAAAGGGAATGATTCCTAGATCACATTCCTAAAATTTCAGCCCTCTAGGTGGTCTAGATCGAGAAATAATGGAGTTCAAAAATTGCCGACTTTTGATACTCTGGGACGCATATTAAGCGAGATATTCGCATTTAAAGTTTGAACAATTAAACATGCATTTTTGCCCATAACTTTTTGTAAAATTGGTCTTACTCAAAGATAGGCACATCAATGGAAAGGGAATGATTCCTAGATCACAATCCTGAAATTTCAGCCCTCTAGGTGGTCTAGATCGAGAAATAATGGAGTTAAAAAATTGCCGACTTTTGATACTCTGGGACGCATATTAAGCGAGATATTCGCATTTAAAGTTTGAACATGCATTTTTGCCCATAACTTTTTGTAAAATTGGTCTTACTCAAAGATAGGCACATCAATGGAAAGGGAATGATTCCTAGATCACAATCCTGAAATTTCAGCCCTCTAGGTGGTCTAGATCGAGAAATAATGGAGTTCAAAAATTGCCGACTTTTGATACTCTGGGACGCATATTAAGCGAGATATTCGCATTTAAAGTTTGAACATGCATTTTTGCCCATAACTTTTTGTAAAATTGGTCTTACTCAAAGATAGGCACATCAATGGAAAGGGAATGATTCCTAGATCACATTCCTGAAATTTCAGCCCTCTAGGTGGTCTAGATCGAGAAATAATGGAGTTCAAAAATTGCCGACTTTTGATACTCTGGGACGCATATTAAGCGAGATATTCGCATTTAAAGTTTGAACATGCATTTTTGCCCATAACTTTTTGTAAAATTGGTCTTACTCAAAGATAGGCACATCAATGGAAAGGGAATGATTCCTAGATCACAATCCTGAAATTTCAGCCCTCTAGGTGGTCTAGATCGAGAAATAATGGAGTTCAAAAATTGCCGACTTTTGATACTCTGGGACGCATATTAAGCGAGATATTCGCATTTAAAGTTTGAACATGCATTTTTGCCCATAACTTTTTGTAAAATTGGTCTTACTCAAAGATAGGCACATCAATGGAAAGGGAATGATTCCTAGATCACAATCCTGAAATTTCAGCCCTCTAGGTGGTCTAGATCGAGAAATAATGGAGTTCAAAAATTGCCGACTTTTGATACTCTGGGACGCATATTAAGCGAGATATTCACATTTAAAGTTTGAACATGCATTTTTGCATATAACTTTTTGTAAAATTGGTCTTACTCAAAGATAGGCACATCAATAGAAAGGGAATGATTCCTAGATCACAATCCTGAAATTTCAGCCCTCTAGGTGGTCTAGATCGAGAAATAATGGAGTTCAAAAATTGCGGGTTTTTGATACTCTGGGACGCATATTAAGCGAGATATTCGCATTTAAAGTTTGAACATGCATTTTTGCCCATAACTTTTTGTAAAATTGGTCTTACTCAAAGATAGGCACATCAATGGAAAGGGAATGATTCCTAGATCACAATCCTGAAATTTCAGCCCTCTAGGTGGTCTAGATCGAGAAATAATGGAGTTCAAAAATTGCCGACTTTTGATACTCTGGGACGCATATTAAGCGAGATATTCGCATTTAAAGTTTGAACATGCATTTTTGCCCATAACTTTTTGTAAAATTGGTCTTACTCAAAGATAGGCACATCAATGGAAAGGGAATGATTCCTAGATCACAATCCTGAAATTTCAGCCCTCTAGGTGGTCTAGATCGAGAAATAATGGAGTTCAAAAATTGCCGACTTTTGATACTCTGGGACGCATATTAAGCGAGATATTCGCATTTAAAGTTTGAACATGCATTTTTGCCCATAACTTTTTGTAAAATTGGTCTTACTCAAAGATAGGCACATCAATGGAAAGGGAATGATTCCTAGATCACAATCCTGAAATTTCAGCCCTCTAGGTGGTCTAGATCGAGAAATAATGGAGTTCAAAAATTGCGGACTTTTGATACTCTGGGACGCATATTAAGCGAGATATTCGCATTTAAAGTTTGAACATGCATTTTTGCCCATAACTTTTTGTAAAATTGGTCTTACTCAAAGATAGGCACATCAATGGAAAGGGAATGATTCCTAGATCACATTCCTAAAATTTCAGCCCTCTAGGTGGTCTAGATCGAGAAATAATGGAGTTCAAAAATTGCCGACTTTTGATACTCTGGGACGCATATTAAGCGAGATATTCGCATTTAAAGTTTGAACATGCATTTTTGCCCATAACTTTTTGTAAAATTGGTCTTACTCAAAGATAGGCACATCAATGGAAAGGGAATGATTCCTAGATCACAATCCTGAAATTTCAGCAATCTAGGTGGTCTAGATCGAGAAATAATGGAGTTCAAAAATTGCCGACTTTTGATACTCTGGGACGCATATTAAGCGAGATATTCGCATTTAAAGTTTAAACATGCATTTTTGCCCATAACTTTTTGTAAAATTGGTCTTACTCAAAGATAGGCACATCAATAGAAAGGGAATGATTCCTAGATCACAATCCTGAAATTTCAGCCCTCTAGGTGGTCTAGATCGAGAAATAATGGAGTTCAAAAATTGCCGACTTTTGATACTCTGGGACGCATATTAAGCGAGATATTCGCATTTAAAGTTTGAACATGCATTTTTGCCCATAACTTTTTGTAAAATTGGTCTTACTCAAAGATAGGCACATCAATGGAAAGGGAATGATTCCTAGATCACATTCCTGAAATTTCAGCCCTCTAGGTGGTCTAGATCGAGAAATAATGGAGTTCAAAAATTGCCGACTTTTGATACTCTGGGACGCATATTAAGCGAGATATTCGCATTTAAAGTTTGAACATGCATTTTTGCCCATAACTTTTTGTAAAATTGGTCTTACTCAAAGATAGGCACATCAATGGAAAGGGAATGATTCCTAGATCACATTCCTGAAATTTCAGCCCTCTAGGTGGTCTAGATCGAGAAATAATGGAGTTCAAAAATTGCCGACTTTTGATACTCTGGGACGCATATTAAGCGAGATATTCGCATTTAAAGTTTGAACATGCATTTTTGCCCATAACTTTTTGTAAAATTTGTCTTACTCAAAGATAGGCACATCAATGGAAAGGGAATGATTCCTAGATCACAATCCTGAAATTTCAGCCCTCTAGGTGGTCTAGATCGAGAAATAATGGAGTTCAAAAATTGCGGACTTTTGATACTCTGGGACGCATATTAAGCGAGATATTCGCATTTAAAGTTTGAACATGCATTTTTGCCCATAACTTTTTGTAAAATTGGTCTTACTCAAAGATAGGCACATCAATGGAAAGGGAATGATTCCTAGATCACAATCCTGAAATTTCAGCCCTCTAGGTGGTCTAGATCGAGAATTAATGGAGTTCAAAAATTGCCGACTTTTGATACTCTGGGACGCATATTAAGCGAGATATTCGCATTTAAAGTTTGAACATGCATTTTTGCACGCAACTTTTTGTAAAATTGGTCTTACTCAAAGATAGGCACATCAATGGAAAGGGAATGATTCCTAGATCACAATCCTGAAATTTCAGCCCTCTAGGTGGTCTAGATTGAGAAATAATGGAGTTCAAAAATTGCCGACTTTTGATACTCTGAGACGCATATTAAGCGAGATATTCGCATTTAAAGTTTGAACATGCATTTTTGCCCATAACTTTTTGTAAAATTGGTCTTACTCAAAGATAGGCACATCAATGGAAAGGGAATGATTCCTAGATCACAAATGAAATTTCAGCCCTCTAGGTGGTCTAGATCGAGAAATAATGGAGTTCAAAAATTGCGGACTTTTGATACTCTGGGACGCATATTAAGCGAGATATTCGCATTTAAAGTTTGAACATGCATTTTTGCCCATAACTTTTTGTAAAATTGGTCTTACTCAAAGATAGGCACATCAATGGAAAGGGAATGATTCCTAGATCACATTCCTGAAATTTCAGCCCTCTAGGTGGTCTAGATCGAGAAATAATGGAGTTCAAAAATTGCCGACTTTTGATACTCTGGGACGCATATTAAGCGAGATATTCGCATTTAAAGTTTGAACATGCATTTTTGCCCATAACTTTTTGTAAAATTTGTCTTACTCAAAGATAGGCACATCAATGGAAAGGGAATGATTCCTAGATCACAATCCTGAAATTTCAGCCCTCTAGGTGGTCTAGATCGAGAAATAATGGAGTTCAAAAATTGCGGACTTTTGATACTCTGGGACGCATATTAAGCGAGATATTCGCATTTAAAGTTTGAACATGCATTTTTGCCCATAACTTTTTGTAAAATTGGTCTTACTCAAAGATAGGCACATCAATGGAAAGGGAATGATTCCTAGATCACAATCCTGAAATTTCAGCCCTCTAGGTGGTCTAGATCGAGAATTAATGGAGTTCAAAAATTGCCGACTTTTGATACTCTGGGACGCATATTAAGCGAGATATTCGCATTTAAAGTTTGAACATGCATTTTTGCACGCAACTTTTTGTAAAATTGGTCTTACTCAAAGATAGGCACATCAATGGAAAGGGAATGATTCCTAGATCACAATCCTGAAATTTCAGCCCTCTAGGTGGTCTAGATTGAGAAATAATGGAGTTCAAAAATTGCCGACTTTTGATACTCTGAGACGCATATTAAGCGAGATATTCGCATTTAAAGTTTGAACATGCATTTTTGCCCATAACTTTTTGTAAAATTGGTCTTACTCAAAGATAGGCACATCAATGGAAAGGGAATGATTTCTAGATCACAATACTGAAATTTCAGCCCTCTAGGTGGTCTAGATCGAGAAATAATGGAGTTAAAAAATTGCCGACTTTTGATACTCTGGGACGCATGTTAAGCGAGATATTCGCATTTAAAGTTTGAACATGCATTTTTGCCCATAACTTTTTGTAAAATTGGTCTTACTCAAAGATAGGCACATCAATGGAAAGGGAATGATTCCTAGATCACAATCCTGAAATTTCAGCCCTCTAGGTGGTCTAGATCGAGAAATAATGGAGTTCAAAAATTGCCGACTTTTGATACTCTGGGACGCATATTAAGCGAGATATTCGCATTTAAAGTTTGAACATGCATTTTTGCCCATAACTTTTTGTAAAATTGGTCTTACTCAAAGATAGGCACATCAATGGAAAGGGAATGATTCCTAGATCACAATCCTGAAATTTCAGCCCTCTAGGTGGTCTAGATCGAGAATTAATGGAGTTCAAAAATTGCCGACTTTTGATACTCTGGGACGCATATTAAGCGAGATATTCGCATTTAAAGTTTGAACATGCATTTTTGCCCATAACTTTTTGTAAAATTGGTCTTACTCAAAGATAGGCACATCAATGGAAAGGAAATGATTCCTAGATCACAATCCTGAAATTTCAGCCCTCTAGGTGGTCTAGATCGAGAAATAATGGAGGTCAAAAATTGTGGACTTTTGATACTCTGGGACGCATATTAAGCGAGATATTCGCATTTAAAGTTTGAACATGCATTTTTGCCCATAACTTTTTGTAAAATTGGTCTTACTCAAAGATAGGCACATCAATGGAAAGGGAATGATTCCTAGATCACAATCCTGAAATTTCAGCCCTCTAGGTGGTCTAGATCGAGAAATAATGGAGTTCAAAAATTGCCGACTTTTAATACTCTGGGACGCATATTACCGAGATATTCGCATTTAAAGTTTGAACATGCATTTTTGCCCATAACTTTTTGTAAAATTGGTCTTACTCAAAGATAGGCACATCAATGGAAAGGGAATGATTCCTAGATCACAATCCTGAAATTTCAGCCCTCTAGGTGGTCTAGATCGAGAAATAATGGAGTTCAAAAATTGCGGACTTTTGATACTCTGGGACGCATATTAAGCGAGATATTCGCATTTAAAGTTTGAACATTCCTTTTTTCCCATAACTTTTTGTAAAATTGGTCTTACTCAAAGATAGGCACATCAATGGAAAGGGAATGATTCCTAGATCACAATCCTGAAATTTCAGCCCTCTAGGTGGTCTAGATCGAGAAATAATGGAGTTCAAAAATTGCCGACATTTGATACTCTGGGACGCACATTAAGCGAGATATTCGCATTTAAAGTTTGAACATGCATTTTTGCCCATAACTTTTTGTAAAATTGGTCTTACTCAAAGATAGGCACATCAATGGAAAGGGAATGATTCCTAGATCACATTCCTGAAATTTCAGCCCTCTAGGTGGTCTAGATCGAGAAATAATGGAGTTCAAAAATTGCCGACTTTTGATACTCTGGGACGCATATTAAGCGAGATATTCGCATTTAAAGTTTGAACATGCATTTTTGCCCATAACTTTTTGTAAAATTGGTCTTACTCAAAGATAGGCACATCAATGGAAAGGGAATGATTCCTAGATCACAATCCTGTAATTTCAGCCCTCTAGGTGGTCTAGATCGAGAAATAATGGAGTTCAAAAATTGCCGACTTTTGATACTCTGGGACGCATATTAAGCGAGATATTCGCATTTAAAGTTTGAACATGCATTTTTGCCCATAACTTTTTGTAAAATTGGTCTTACTCAAAGATAGGCACATCAATGGAAAGGGAATGATTCCTAGATCACATTCCTGAAATTTCAGCCCTCTAGGTGGTCTAGATCGAGTAATAATGGAGTTCAAAAATTGCCGACTTTTGATACTCTGGGACGCATATTAAGCGAGATATTCGCATTTAAAGTTTGAACATGCATTTTTGCCCATAACTTTTTGTAAAATTGGTCTTACTCAAAGATAGGCACATCAATGGAAAGGGAATGATTCCTAGATCACAATCCTGAAATTTCAGCCCTCTAGGTGGTCTAGATCGAGAAATAATGGAGTTCAAAAATTGCCGACTTTTGATACTCTGGGACGCATATTAAGCGAGATATTCGCATTTAAAGTTTGAACATGCATTTTTGCCCATAACTTTTTGTAAAATTGGTCTTACTCAAAGATAGGCACATCAATGGAAAGGGAATGATTCCTAGATCACAATCCTGAAATTTCAGCCCTCTAGGTGGTCTAGATCGAGAAATAATGGAGTTCAAAAATTGTGGACTTTTGATACTCTGGGACGCATATTAAGCGAGATATTCGCATTTAAAGTTTGAACATGCATTTTTGCCCATAACTTTTTGTAAAATTGGTCTTACTCAAAGATAGGCACATCAATGGAAAGGGAATGATTCCTAGATCACAATCCTGAAATTTCAGCCCTCTAGGTGGTCTAGATCGAGAAATAATGGAGTTCAAAAATTGCCGACTTTTGATACTCTGGGACGCATATTACCGAGATATTCGCATTTAAAGTTTGAACATGCATTTTTGCCCATAACTTTTTGTAAAATTGGTCTTACTCAAAGATAGGCACATCAATGGAAAGGGAATGATTCCTAGATCACAATCCTGAAATTTCAGCCCTCTAGGTGGTCTAGATCGAGAAATAATGGAGTTCAAAAATTGCCGACTTTTGATACTCTCGGACGCATATTAAGCGAGATATTCGCATTTAAAGTTTGAACATGCATTTTTGCCCATAACTTTTTGTAAAATTGGTCTTACTCAAAGATAGGCACATCAATGGAAAGGGAATGATTCCTAGATCACAATAATGAAATTTCAGCCCTCTAGGTGGTCTAGATCGAGAAATAATGGAGTTCAAAAATTGCCGACTTTTGATACTCTGGGACGCATATTAAGCGAGATATTCGCATTTAAAGTTTGAACATGCATTTTTGCCCATAACTTTTTGTAAAATTGGTCTTACTCAAAGATAGGCACATCAATGGAAAGGGAATGATTCCTAGATCACAATCCTGAAATTTCAGCCCTCTAGGTGGTCTAGATCGAGAAATAATGGAGTTCAAAAATTGCCGACATTTGATACTCTGGGACGCACATTAAGCGAGATATTCGCATTTAAAGTTTGAACATGCATTTTTGCCCATAACTTTTTGTAAAATTGGTCTTACTCAAAGATAGGCACATCAATGGAAAGGGAATGATTCCTAGATCACATTCCTGAAATTTCAGCCCTCTAGGTGGTCTAGATCGAGAAATAATGGAGTTCAAAAATTGCCGACTTTTGATACTCTGGGACGCATATTAAGCGAGATATTCGCATTTAAAGTTTGAACATGCATTTTTGCCCATAACTTTTTGTAAAATTGGTCTTACTCAAAGATAGGCACATCAATGGAAAGGGAATGATTCCTAGATCACAATCCTGAAATTTCAGCCCTCTAGGTGGTCTAGATCGAGAAATAATGGAGTTCAAAAATTGCCGACTTTTGATACTCTGGGACGCATATTAAGCGAGATATTCGCATTTAAAGTTTGAACATGCATTTTTGCCCATAACTTTTTGTAAAATTGGTCTTACTCAAAGATAGGCACATCAATGGAAAGGGAATGATTCCTAGATCACATTCCTGAAATTTCAGCCCTCTAGGTGGTCTAGATCGAGTAATAATGGAGTTCAAAAATTGCCGACTTTTGATACTCTGAGACGCATATTAAGCGAGATATTCGCATTTAAAGTTTGAACATGCATTTTTGCCCATAACTTTTTGTAAAATTGGTCTTACTCAAAGATAGGCACATCAATGGAAAGGGAATGATTCCTAGATCACAATCCTGAAATTTCAGCCCTCTAGGTGGTCTAGATCGAGAAATAATGGAGTTCAAAAATTGCCGACTTTTGATACTCTGGGACGCATATTAAGCGAGATATTCGCATTTAAAGTTTGAACATGCATTTTTGCCCATAACTTTTTGTAAAATTGGTCTTACTCAAAGATAGGCACATCAATGGAAAGGGAATGATTCCTAGATCACAATCCTGAAATTTCAGCCCTCTAGGTGGTCTAGATCGAGAAATAATGGAGTTCAAAAATTGCCGACTTTTGATACTCTGGGACGCACATTAAGCGAGATATTCGCATTTAAAGTTTGAACATGCATTTTTGCCCATAACTTTTTGTAAAATTGGTCTTACTCAAAGATAGGCACATCAATGGAAAGGGAATGATTCCTAGATCACATTCCTGAAATTTCAGCCCTCTAGGTGGTCTAGATCGAGAAATAATGGAGTTCAAAAATTGTGGACTTTTGATACTCTGGGACGCATATTAAGCGAGATATTCGCATTTAAAGTTTGAACATGCATTTTTGCCCATAACTTTTTGTAAAATTGGTCTTACTCAAAGATAGGCACATCAATGGAAAGGGAATGATTCCTAGATCACAATCCTGAAATTTCAGCCCTCTAGGTGGTCTAGATCGAGAAATAATGGAGTTCAAAAATTGCCGACTTTTGATACTCTGGGACGCACATTAAGCGAGATATTCGCATTTAAAGTTTGAACATGCATTTTTGCCCATAACTTTTTGTAAAATTGGTCTTACTCAAAGATAGGCACATCAATGGAAAGGGAATGATTCCTAGATCACATTCCTGAAATTTCAGCCCTCTAGGTGGTCTAGATCGAGAAATAATGGAGTTCAAAAATTGCCGACATTTGATACTCTGGGACGCACATTAAGCGAGATATTCGCATTTAAAGTTTGAACATGCATTTTTGCCCATAACTTTTTGTAAAATTGGTCTTACTCAAAGATAGGCACATCAATGGAAAGGGAATGATTCCTAGATCACATTCCTGAAATTTCAGCCCTCTAGGTGGTCTAGATCGAGAAATAATGGAGTTCAAAAATTGCCGACTTTTGATACTCTGGGACGCATATTAAGCGAGATATTCGCATTTAAAGTTTGAACATGCATTTTTGCCCATAACTTTTTGTAAAATTGGTCTTACTCAAAGATAGGCACATCAATGGAAAGGGAATGATTCCTAGATCACATTCCTGAAATTTCAGCCCTCTAGGTGGTCTAGATCGAGAAATAATGGAGTTCAAAAATTGCCGACTTTTGATACTCTGGGACGCATATTAAGCGAGATATTCGCATTTAAAGTTTGAACATGCATTTTTGCCCATAACTTTTTGTAAAATTGGTCTTACTCAAAGATAGGCACATCAATGGAAAGGGAATGATTCCTAGATCACATTCCTGAAATTTCAGCCCTCTAGGTGGTCTAGATCGAGTAATAATGGAGTTCAAAAATTGCCGACTTTTGATACTCTGAGACGCATATTAAGCGAGATATTCGCATTTAAAGTTTGAACATGCATTTTTGCCCATAACTTTTTGTAAAATTGGTCTTACTCAAAGATAGGCACATCAATGGAAAGGGAATGATTCCTAGATCACAATCCTGAAATTTCAGCCCTCTAGGTGGTCTAGATCGAGAAATAATGGAGTTCAAAAATTGCCGACTTTTGATACTCTGGGACGCATATTAAGCGAGATATTCGCATTTAAAGTTTGAACATGCATTTTTGCCCATAACTTTTTGTAAAATTGGTCTTACTCAAAGATAGGCACATCAATGGAAAGGGAATGATTCCTAGATCACAATCCTGAAATTTCAGCCCTCTAGGTGGTCTAGATCGAGAAATAATGGAGTTCAAAAATTGCCGACTTTTGATACTCTGGGACGCATATTAAGCGAGATATTCGCATTTAAAGTTTGAACATGCATTTTTGCCCATAACTTTTTGTAAAATTGGTCTTACTCAAAGATAGGCACATCAATGGAAAGGGAATGATTCCTAGATCACATTCCTGAAATTTCAGCCCTCTAGGTGGTCTAGATCGAGTAATAATGGAGTTCAAAAATTGCCGACTTTTGATACTCTGAGACGCATATTAAGCGAGATATTCGCATTTAAAGTTTGAACATGCATTTTTGCCCATAACTTTTTGTAAAATTGGTCTTACTCAAAGATAGGCACATCAATGGAAAGGGAATGATTCCTAGATCACAATCCTGAAATTTCAGCCCTCTAGGTGGTCTAGATCGAGAAATAATGGAGTTCAAAAATTGCCGACTTTTGATACTCTGGGACGCATATTAAGCGAGATATTCGCATTTAAAGTTTGAACATGCATTTTTGCCCATAACTTTTTGTAAAATTGGTCTTACTCAAAGATAGGCACATCAATGGAAAGGGAATGATTCCTAGATCACAATCCTGAAATTTCAGCCCTCTAGGTGGTCTAGATCGAGAAATAATGGAGTTCAAAAATTGCCGACTTTTGATACTCTGGGACGCATATTAAGCGAGATATTCGCATTTAAAGTTTGAACATGCATTTTTGCCCATAACTTTTTGTAAAATTGGTCTTACTCAAAGATAGGCACATCAATGCAAAGGGAATGATTCCTAGATCACAATCCTGAAATTTCAGCCCTCTAGGTGGTCTAGATCGAGAAATAATGGAGTTCAAAAATTGCCGACATTTGATACTCTGGGACGCACATTAAGCGAGATATTCGCATTTAAAGTTTGAACATGCATTTTTTCCCATAACTTTTTGTAAAATTGGTCTTACTCAAAGATAGGCACATCAATGGAAAGGGAATGATTCCTAGATCACATTCCTGAAATTTCAGCCCTCTAGGTGGTCTAGATCGAGAAATAATGGAGTTCAAAATTGCCGACTTTTGATACTCTGGGACGCATACTAAGCGAGATATTCGCATTTAAAGTTTGAACATGCATTTTTGCCCATAACTTTTTGTAAAATTGGTCTTACTCAAAGATAGGCACATCAATGGAAAGGGAATGATTCCTAGATCACAATCCTGAAATTTCAGCCCTCTAGGTGGTCTAGATCGAGAAATAATGGAGTTCAAAAATTGCCGACTTTTGATACTCTGGGACGCATATTAAGCGAGATATTCGCATTTAAAGTTTGAACATGCATTTTTGCCCATAACTTTTTGTAAAATTGGTCTTACTCAAAGATAGGCACATCAATGGAAAGGGAATGATTCCTAGATCACAATCCTGAAATTTCAGCCCTCTAGGTGGTCTAGATCGAGAAATAATGGAGTTCAAAAATTGCCGACTTTTGATACTCTGGGACGCATATTAAGCGAGATATTCGCATTTAAAGTTTGAACATGCATTTTTGCCCATAACTTTTTGTAAAATTGGTCTTACTCAAAGATAGGCACATCAATGGAAAGGGAATGATTCCTAGATCACAATCCTGAAATTTCAGCCCTCTAGGTGGTCTAGATCGAGAAATAATGGAGTTCAAAAATTGCGGACTTTTGATACTCTGGGACGCATATTAAGCGAGATATTCGCATTTAAAGTTTGAACATGCATTTTTGCCCATAACTTTTTGTAAAATTGGTCTTACTCAAAGATAGGCACATCAATGGAAAGGGAATGATTCCTAGATCACAATCCTGAAATTTCAGCCCTCTAGGTGGTCTAGATCGAGAAATAATGGAGTTCAAAAATTGCCGACATTTGATACTCTGGGACGCACATTAAGCGAGATATTCGCATTTAAAGTTTGAACATGCATTTTTGCCCATAACTTTTTGTAAAATTGGTCTTACTCAAAGATAGGCACATCAATGGAAAGGGAATGATTCCTAGATCACATTCCTGAAATTTCAGCCCTCTAGGTGGTCTAGATCGAGAAATAATGGAGTTCAAAAATTGCCGACTTTTGATACTCTGGGACGCATATTAAGCGAAATATTCGCATTTAAAGTTTGAACATGCATTTTTGCCCATAACTTTTTGTAAAATTGGTCTTACTCAAAGATAGGCACATCAATGGAAAGGGAATGATTCCTAGATCACATTCCTGAAATTTCAGCCCTCTAGGTGGTCTAGATCGAGAAATAATGGAGTTCAAAAATTGCCGACTTTTGATACTCTGGGACGCATATTAAGCGAGATATTCGCATTTAAAGTTTGAACATGCATTTTTGCCCATAACTTTTTGTAAAATTGGTCTTACTCAAAGATAGGCACATCAATGGAAAGGGAATGATTCCTAGATCACAATCCTGAAATTTCAGCCCTCTAGGTGGTCTAGATCGAGAAATAATGGATTTCAAAAATTGCCGACTTTTGATACTCTGGGACGCATATTAAGCGAGATATTCGCATTTAAAGTTTGAACATGCATTTTTGCCCATAACTTTTTGTAAAATTGGTCTTACTCAAAGATAGGCACATCAATGGAAAGGGAATGATTCCTAGATCACAATCCTGAAATTTCAGCCCTCTAGGTGGTCTAGATCGAGAAATAATGGAGTTCAAAAATTGCCGACTTTTGATACTCTGGGACGCATATTAAGCGAGATATTCGCATTTAAAGTTTGAACATGCATTTTTGCCCATAACTTTTTGTAAAATTGGTCTTACTCAAAGATAGGCACATCAATAGAAAGGGAATGATTCCTAGATCACAATCCTGAAATTTCAGCCCTCTAGGTGGTCTAGATCGAGAAATAATGGAGTTCAAAAATTGCCGACTTTTGATACTCTGGGACGCATATTAAGCGAGATATTCGCATTTAAAGTTTGAACATGCATTTTTGCCCATAACTTTTTGTAAAATTGGTCTTACTCAAAGATAGGCACATCAATGGAAAGGGAATGATTCCTAGATCACAATCCTGAAATTTCAGCCCTCTAGGTGGTCTAGATCGAGAAATAATGGAGTTCAAAAATTGCCGACTTTTGATACTCTGGGACGCATATTAAGCGAGATATTCGCATTTAAAGTTTGAACATGCATTTTTGCCCATAACTTTTTGTAAAATTGGTCTTACTCAAAGATAGGCACATCAATGGAAAGGGAATGATTCCTAGATCACAATCCTGAAATTTCAGCCCTCTAGATAGGCACATCAATGGAAAGGGAATGATTCCTAGATCACAATCCTGAAATTTCAGCCCTCTAGGTGGTCTAGATCGAGAAATAATGGAGTTCAAAAATTGCCGACTTTTGATACTCTGGGACGCATATTAAGCGAGATATTCGCATTTAAAGTTTGAACATGCATTTTTGCCCATAACTTTTTGTAAAATTGGTCTTACTCAAAGATAGGCACATCAATGGAAAGGGAATGATTCCTAGATCACAATCCTGAAATTTCAGCCCTCTAGGTGGTCTAGATCGAGAAATAATGGAGTTCAAAAATTGCCGACTTTTGATACTCTGGGACGCATATTAAGCGAGATATTCGCATTTAAAGTTTGAACATGCATTTTTGCCCATAACTTTTTGTAAAATTGGTCTTACTCAAAGATAGGCACATCAATGGAAAGGGAATGATTCCTAGATCACAATCCTGAAATTTCAGCCCTCTAGGTGGTCTAGATCGAGAAATAATGGAGTTCAAAAATTGCCGACTTATGATACTCTGGGACGCATATTAAGCGAGATATTCGCATTTAAAGTTTGAACATGCATTTTTGCCCATAACTTTTGTAAAATTGGTCTTACTCAAAGATAGGCACATCAATGCAAAGGGAATGATATGCGAGATATTCGCATTTAAAGTTTGAACATGCATTTTTGCCCATAACTTTTTGTAAAATTGGTCTTACTCAAAGATAGGCACATCAATGGAAAGGGAATGATTCCTAGATCACATTCCTGAAATTTCAGCCCTTTAGGTGGTCTAGATCGAGAAATAATGGAGTTCAAAAGTTGCCGACTTTTGATACTCTGGGACGCATATTAAGCGAGATATTCGCATTTAAAGTTTGAACATGCATTTTTGCCCATAACTTTTTGTAAAATTGGTCTTACTCAAAGATAGGCACATCAATGGAAAGGGAATGATTCCTAGATCACAATCCTGAAATTTCAGCCCTCTAGGTGGTCTAGATCGAGAAATAATGGAGTTCAAAAATTGCCGACTTTTGATACTCTGGGACGCATATTAAGCGAGATATTCGCATTTAAAGTTTGAACATGCATTTTTGCCCATAACTTTTTGTAAAATTGGTCTTACTCAAAGATAGGCACATCAATGGAAAGGGAATGATTCCTAGATCACAATCCTGAAATTTCAGCCCTCTAGATAGGCACATCAATGGAAAGGGAATGATTCCTAGATCACAATCCTGAAATTTCAGCCCTCTAGGTGGTCTAGATCGAGAAATAATGGAGTTCAAAAATTGCGGGTTTTTGATACTCTGGGACGCATATTAAGCGAGATATTCGCATTTAAAGTTTGAACATGCATTTTTGCCCATAACTTTTTGTAAAATTGGTCTTACTCAAAGATAGGCACATCAATGGAAAGGGAATGATTCCTAGATCACAATCCTGAAATTTCAGCCCTCTAGGTGGTCTAGATCGAGAAATAATGGAGTTCAAAAATTGCCGACTTTTGATACTCTGGGACGCATATTGAGCGAGATATTCGCATTTAAAGTTTGAACATGCATTTTTGCCCATAACTTTTTGTAAAATTGGTCTTACTCAAAGATAGGCACATCAATGGAAAGGGAATGATTCCTAGATCACAATCCTGAAATTTCAGCCCTCTAGGTGGTCTAGATCGAGAAATAATGGAGTTCAAAAATTGCCGACTTTTGATACTCTGGGACGCATATTAAGCGAGATATTCGCATTTAAAGTTTGAACATGCATTTTTGCCCATAACTTTTTGTAAAATTGGTCTTACTCAAAGATAGGCACATCAATGGAAAGGGAATGATTCCTAGATCACAATCCTGAAATTTCAGCCCTCTAGGTGGTCTAGATCGAGAAATAATGGAGTTCAAAAATTGCCGACTTTTGATACTCTGGGACGCATAAAAAGCGAGATATTCGCATTTAAAGTTTGAACATGCATTTTTGCCCATAACTTTTTGTAAAATTTGTCTTACTCAAAGATGGGCACATCAATGGAAAGGGAATGATTCCTAGATCACAATCCTGAAATTTCAGCCCTCTTGGTGGTATAGATGGAGAAATAATGGAGTTCAAAAATTGCGGGTTTTTGATACTCTGGGACGCATATTAAGCGAGATATTCGCATTTAAAGTTTGAACATGCATTTTTGCCCATAACTTTTTGTAAAATTGGTCTTACTCAAAGATAGGCACATCAATGGAAAGGGAATGATTCCTAGATCACAATCCTGAAATTTCAGCCCTCTAGGTGGTCTAGATCGAGAAATAATGGAGTTCAAAAATTGCCGACTTTTGATACTCTGGGACGCATATTGAGCGAGATATTCGCATTTAAAGTTTGAACATGCATTTTTGCCCATAACTTTTTGTAAAATTGGTCTTACTCAAAGATAGGCACATGAATGGAAAGGGAATGATTCCTAGATCACAATCCTGAAATTTCAGCCCTCTAGGTGGTCTAGATCGAGAAATAATGGAGTTCAAAAATTGCCGACTTTTGATACTCTGGGACGCATATTAAGCGAGATATTCGCATTTAAAGTTTGAACATGCATTTTTGCCCATAACTTTTTGTAAAATTGGTCTTACTCAAAGATAGGCACATCAATGGAAAGGGAATGATTCCTAGATCACAATCCTGAAATTTCAGCCCTCTAGGTGGTCTAGATCGAGAAATAATGGAGTTCAAAAATTGCCGACTTTTGATACTCTGGGACGCATATTAAGCGAGATATTCGCATTTAAAGTTTGAACATGCATTTTTGCCCATAACTTTTTGTAAAATTGGTCTTACTCAAAGATAGGCACATCAATGGAAAGGGAATGATTCCTAGATCACAATCCTGAAATTTCAGCCCTCTAGGTGGTCTAGATCGAGAAATAATGGAGTTCAAAAATTGCCGACTTATGATACTCTGGGACGCATATTAAGCGAGATATTCGCATTTAAAGTTTGAACATGCATTTTTGCCCATAACTTTTTGTAAAATTGGTCTTACTCAAAGATAGGCACATCAATGCAAAGGGAATGATATGCGAGATATTCGCATTTAAAGTTTGAACATGCATTTTTGCCCATAACTTTTTGTAAAATTGGTCTTACTCAAACATAGGCACATCAATGGAAAGGGAATGATTCCTAGATCACATTCCTGAAATTTCAGCCCTTTAGGTGGTCTAGATCGAGAAATAATGGAGTTCAAAAGTTGCCGACTTTTGATACTCTGGGACGCATATTAAGCGAGATATTCGCATTTAAAGTTTGAACATGCATTTTTGCCCATAACTTTTTGTAAAATTGGTCTTACTCAAAGATAGGCACATCAATGGAAAGGGAATGATTCCTAGATCACAATCCTGAAATTTCAGCCCTCTAGGTGGTCTAGATCGAGAAATAATGGAGTTCAAAAATTGCCGACTTATGATACTCTGGGACGCATATTAAGCGAGATATTCGCATTTAAAGTTTGAACATGCATTTTTGCCCATAACTTTTTGTAAAATTGGTCTTACTCAAAGATAGGCACATCAATGGAAAGGGAATGATTCCTAGATCACAATCCTGAAATTTCAGCCCTCTAGGTGGTCTAGATCGAGAAATAATGGAGTTCAAAAATTGCCGACTTTTGATACTCTGGGACGCATATTAAGCGAGATATTCGAATTTAAAGTTTGAACATGCATTTTTGCCCATAACTTTTTGTAAAATTGGTCTTACTCAAAGATAGGCACATCAATGGAAAGGGAATGATTCCTAGATCACAATCCTGAAATTTCAGCCCTCTAGGTGGTCTAGATCGAGAAATAATGGAGTTCAAAAATTGCCGACTTTTGATACTCTGGGACGCATATTAAGCGAGATATTCGCATTTGTTGTAATAAAAACGACCGATTGTTCTGAGATTGCAGTGTGAACTAAAACATAGTTTATTATACTGATAATTAACATATTGGTGCATAGAATGATTGGTATAATATTGTATTGAAACCACAAAGCAAAAGAAGTAATTAAGTATAAGAAAACAAGTGGAAAGTATAGGGTGACAAATAATTGAATGATAAACATGAATATTCAACACTTCCACTTTTATAATTCAATTTAAGTTCATTACATAATTCAAATTCAAATCAATATTAATTAATAATAATAAGTTAGAGTTTAAGAACTCCTAAGGCGGTTCGTAGTGACTCAAAACGATCTTTAGGCAATGGCTTCGTAAAAATGTCTGCAGTTTGTGTATTTGTTGGAACGTAGTTGAGAGTAAAAAGTCCTTCTTCGAATTTTTGGCGGATAAAATGGTATTTTACCTCTATATGTTTCGTGCGCTTGTGAAACTCCGGGTTCTTAATCAGCTTAACAGCGCTTTGATTGTCCATGTTGAGAGTTGGAACCTCCGCACCTTTCGAGACAAGTTCAGAAAATAAGCGATGTACCCAAATCAGCTCCTTTACACCTTCGCAGGCAGCTACGTATTCCGATTCGGTGGTGGAAAGAGCAATGCACTTTTGACGTTGTGAAGACCATGAGACCGCTGCTCCACCCATTATAAGAGCGTAACCACTGGTTGAGGTTCGGTTTTCTAAGTCCCCAGCAAAGTCAGCATCTGTGAAACAATTAATTTTCAAGTTAGTTTTCTTAAAAAGGAGACCATGGTGGATAGTTCCTTGAATATATTTAAAAATTCTTTTTACCGCAACCACGTAGCAATACTTTGGATCATCTAAGTGACGACTAACCAAGCTTACCGCGTATGCTATATCCGGCCTTGTACCTACGGCCAAATACATAAGGCAGCCAACAGCTTCACGATATGGATACTTCATATCAACATTCAAATTTGTATCAAGTGATGCATTCCTGTTTTCAGCCGGTGTTGAAACAGATTTTGTATCTGTCATACCAAACTTGGAAAGAACTCTTCTAGCATATGATGTTTGCTTCAATTGTATGTTTCCGTTATCCAAAACATTAACTTCCAATCCCAGATAGTAGTTAACATTTGACACTTTAATTTCAAATTCTTGGCTCAAATATACTATCAGAGACTCAATATCACTGTCATCGTTTGCTGCAACCAATCCATCGTCAATATAGATAGCTAGTAGAATTTTCTTCTCATTTCTTTTGCTTACGAAAACGCACGGGTCAGCCGCACTTGCTTTCAAACAAAATTTCTTCAAGAAATCGGTAAATTTGAAGTTCCAGCATCTAGACGCCTGCTTGAGCCCGTAGAGGCTTTTTCGTAGCTTACATACCTTGTTGGTTCCGTCGTCATATCCCTTTGGTTGCGCCATGTAAACATCTTCACGTAATCTTCCATGTAAAAAGGCAGTTTTTACATCAAACTGTTTGAGTTTTAGGTTTTCGGTTGCACATAAGGCCAGAATCATCCTAATTGAAGTAAATTTCACTACAGGGCTGAAGGTTTCTTCGTAGTCGATTCCATACTGTTGAGCAAATCCTCTTGCCACCAACCTTGCCTTATACCGTTCAACTGCACCGTTTGCTCCGAGTTTAAGTTTGTAAACCCACTTGTTTGATATGGCTTCTTTCCCAGGAGGTAGTTCCACAAGATCCCAAGTGTGATTCTGGTTAAGTGAAGCGATTTCGTCGTCCATAGCAATCTTCCATTGATTGCAAAATTCAGATTTTTCCACGTCCTCAAAACATTGTGGTTCCTGACAGTCAGCCAAATAAGCAAAGCCTTCATTCAGAGCACAGGCGTTAACAGTTTGCGAACGCAGTTTTCGTTCATCTGAGACAGATTCTTCCGCTAAAATAATTCCTTCTCTATTACGCACTTTACGTTGATTCAAGACAGGACCCTTTTCAGTTTCTTTAATGGTAATTATTTCGTTATCAGTTTGCGTACGCGCTTCACTTGTAAGAGGCTCTTTATAATTGTCTTCAGATTTAACTACGTGTTCTTCCACTGGATGCAGACATTCATTACTTATTGGTGAACCTTGTATTTTCGCTACGATCCCACCTTCACCCCCAGCTTTCTCGTTAAGGATTTCCACTGCAACGGGCAATATCGGTTCCTTGAAAATTACATCCCTCGAAATGACAACTTTTTGGCTATCAGGTAACCATATACGATAACCCTTCGTATTTTCCTCGTAGCCGATAAATACACCTTTAGTTGCCTTTGCGTGAAGTTTTCGCCTTTTTTCCTTAGGCACATGTACATATACATCAGAACCGAAAATTTGTAGATTTGTTATGTCTGGAGTTTTGTTAAACCATAATTCAAAAGGACTCTTACCTTTCTCTGGGCTACACCCAGTCCGGTTAATGGTATACACTGCTGTTGTAACTGCTTCTCCCCAATATTTATAGGTCATCGATCTTGCGTGTAACATTGACCTAGCAGATTCAATGATGGTTCGCATATCCCGCTCAGCTCTGCCATTGTGCTCGGGGGTGTAAGGTGTGCTCCTCTGGTGTCGAGCTCCATATCTACGTAACACAGCATCCACTTCTTCATTGACGAACTCCAGCCCATTATCTGAGCGCAATGTTTTGACATGTAAGTTTGTATCTATATGAACTTGGTCCAAAAACAGCGCAATATAATGTTTGACATCCGATTTAGATTTAATGCAATACACTTTTCGAAAATTGGAAAAATCATCTCGAAATAACAACATATAACGGGCACCTCCATATGATGTTTCTTGCATCGGACCACAGAGATCCGTGTGGATGAGTTCACCTACTACTTTGGCCCTACTGCTACTTGCACTAAATGAAGTTCGATGATGCTTACCAAAAATGCATGCTTCACAAAAAAAACTTGCGTCGTCTTTGAAGAGTATGTTTTGGCTAGTTAGTACATTTTTAACATGTGCAATGTTTTGATGACAAAGTCTCTGATGCCATGATCCCAAAGACATAGCTATGGCAGCATTTGCTGTGCCCTCGTTCTTTGCTAAAATTACCTTAAAAACCATCTTAAAGAGTTTATGTGACTCCCCCCGAAGAGCAACTGCTGCAACTTTGTTGTCCTTGCGAATTTCACAGCGATTGTTATCTGCAACTAGATTAAAACCCTTGTCCAAAGTGGAATTTGATGAAAACAAATTAAGCTTAATGTCTGGAACAAACAAAACATTAGATAAGTATCTTTCTTTCCAAAATTTACCATTAAATGCAATAATCTTAACCAATCCCTTTCCTTCTGCTTTTATGACATCTCCGTTTCCAATTCTAATGAGCATTGGTTTCTCAAAATGTTTCAGATCTTGAAACCAATCTTTCCTAAAGCACATATGGTCACTGGCTCCCGAATCTAAGAACCAACTATCTTTTTCAGCAGTAGCCCAAGAATTTATCTCACCAACAAAGGCATCGCCAATTCTGTTACTACTGAACTTGTTTCTTCTCCTCGGACACTCGTTCTTCCAGTGGCCTTCCTTCTTGCAAATAAAGCATTTGCCACGTTTCTTATTGTCTGGCAAATAACCACCACCTGTACCGTCACCTTTTGACTTTTGCTTCTTAGCAAAAAAGGCGCCAGATACTCCATTTTGCACACCAATTCTAGATTCTTCCATGCACAGCCTAGCAGTTAGATTTCTCAAATTTCGCTCCTTTTTTTCAGTTGACTCCCAAGACGTAAAAAAAATGACTAAAGTTCTCAGGTAGAGTCATGAGGATTTTCGTGATGAGCATATTCTCCGAGATTTCTTCACCAAGATCCTTTAGCTGCTGCGCAAGTTTTTGAAACTTCGAAATATGAACTGCAATAGAATCGTCCGATTCTTTCGAGTAGTTGAAAAATTGCTGCTGTAACAAGTGAATGCTTGTCTCGGATTTCTGCTCATAGACGCTTTCTAACTTAGCCCACATATCCGCAGATGACTCGTAGTTCATTATGTGTAGCATAGGTTCCTGTCCGATTGTCGTCACAATCATTCTTTGAGCTTTGTTATCCAGATCAACCCATTCCGCCATACTGGTTCCAGATTCTGCTGGTTTCACCTTTACACCAGTTACAACATCCCATGTTTTGCTCGCTTTCATCATAACTTTCAATTGGAATTTCCATAAGCTCCAATTTTCGCTATTGACAAGTTTGTCAATCTTGACGAGTTCACTATCCATGCTGCAGATGATCTCAAAAAAAAATATAGAGTATTATAGACTATCGAGTGTACAATCGACTGTACGATTTAATCCAAGCTCTAATCTAAGCTGTCGAGTGTACAAAACGACTGTACTACTTTTGCCGGGCTCTAAGCTATCGAGTGTACGATACGACTGTACAAAAAAATAACAATCAAAAAAATATGTACCTATATTTTATGATCGCCTATGGGTGACTGGGCCCATAACCTGTTGTAATAAAAACGACCGATTGTTCTGAGATTGCAGTGTGAACTAAAACATAGTTTATTATACTGATAATTAACATATTGGTGCATAGAATGATTGGTATAATATTGTATTGAAACCACAAAGCAAAAGAAGTAATTAAGTATAAGAAAACAAGTGGAAAGTATAGGGTGACAAATAATTGAATGATAAACATGAATATTCAACAGCATTTAAAGTTTGAACATGCATTTTTGCCCATAACTTTTTGTAAAATTTGTCTTACTCAAAGATAGGCACATCAATGGAAAGGGAATGATTCCTAGATCACAATCCTGAAATTTCAGCCCTCTAGGTGGTCTAGATCGAGAAATAATGGAGTTCAAAAATTGCCGACTTTTGATACTCTGGGACGCATATTAAGCGAGATATTCGCATTTAAAGTTTGAACATGCATTTTTGCCCATAACTTTTTGTAAAATTGGTCTTACTCAAAGATAGGCACATCAATGGAAAGGGAATGATTCCTAGATCACAATCCTGAAATTTCAGCCCTCTAGGTGGTCTAGATCGAGAAATAATGGAGTTCAAAAATTGCCGACTTTTGATACTCTGGGACGCATATTAAGCGAGATATTCGCATTTAAAGTTTGAACATGCATTTTTGCAATTAACTTTTTGTAAAATTGGTCTTACTCAAAGATAGGCACATCAATGGAAAGGGAATGATTCCTAGATCACAATCCTGAAATTTCAGCCCTCTAGGTGGTCTAGATCGAGAAATAATGGAGTTCAAAAATTGCCGACTTATGATACTCTGGGACGCATATTAAGCGAGATATTCGCATTTAAAGTTTGAACATGCATTTTTTCCCATAACTTTTTGTAAAATTGGTCTTACTCAAAGATAGGCACATCAATGCAAAGGGAATGATATGCGAGATATTCGCATTTATAGTTTGAACATGCATTTTTGCCCATAACTTTTTGTAAAATTGGTCTTACTCAAAGATAGGCACATCAATGGAAAGGGAATGATTCCTAGATCACATTCCTGAAATTTCAGCCCTTTAGGTGGTCTAGATCGAGAAATAATGGAGTTCAAAAGTTGCCGACTTTTGATACTCTGGGACACATATTAAGCGAGATATTCGCATTTAAAGTTTGAACATGCATTTTTGCCCATAACTTTTTGTAAAATTGGTCTTACTCAAAGATAGGCATATCAATGGAAAGGGAATGATTCCTAGATCACAATCCTGAAATTTCAGCCCTCTAGGTGGTCTAGATCGAGAAATAATGGAGTTCAAAAATTGCCGACTTATGATACTCTGGGACGCATATTAAGCGAGATATTCGCATTTAAAGTTTGAACATGCATTTTTGCCCATAACTTTTTGTAAAATTGGTCTTACTCAAAGATAGGCACATCAATGGAAAGGGAATGATTCCTAGATCACAATCCTGAAATTTCAGCCCTCTAGGTGGTCTAGATCGAGAAATAATGGAGTTCAAAAATTGCGGGTTTTTGATACTCTGGGACGCATATTAAGCGAGATATTCGCATTTAAAGTTTGAACATGCATTTTTGCCCATAACTTTTTGTAAAATTGGTCTTACTCAAAGATAGGCACATCAATGGAAAGGGAATGATTCCTAGATCACAATCCTGAAATTTCAGCCCTCTAGGTGGTCTAGATCGAGAAATAATGGAGTTCAAAAATTGCCGACTTTTGATACTCTGGGACGCATACTAAGCGAGATATTCGCATTTAAAGTTTGAACATGCATTTTTGCCCATAACTTTTTGTAAAATTGGTCTTACTCAAAGATAGGCACATCAATGGAAAGGGAATGATTCCTAGATCACAATCCTGAAATTTCAGCCCTCTAGGTGGTCTAGATCGAGAAATAATGGAGTTCAAAAATTGCCGACTTTTGATACTCTGGGACGCATATTAAGCGAGATATTCGCATTTAAAGTTTGAACATGCATTTTTGCCCATAACTTTTTGTAAAATTGGTCTTACTCAAAGATAGGCACATCAATGGAAAGGGAATGATTCCTAGATCACAATCCTGAAATTTCAGCCCTCTAGGTGGTCTAGATCGAGAAATAATGGAGTTCAAAAATTGCCGACTTATGATACTCTGGGACGCATATTAAGCGAGATATTCGCATTTAAAGTTTTAACATGCATTTTTGCCCATAACTTTTTGTAAAATTGGTCTTACTCAAAGATAGGCACATCAATGCAAAGGGAATGATATGCGAGATATTCGCATTTAAAGTTTGAACATGCATTTTTGCCCATAACTTTTTGTAAAATTGGTCTTACTCAAAGATAGGCACATCAATGGAAAGGGAATGATTCCTAGATCACATTCCTGAAATTTCAGCCCTTTAGGTGGTCTAGATCGAGAAATAATGGAGTTCAAAAGTTGCCGACTTTTGATACTCTGGGACGCATATTTAGCGAGATATTCGCATTTAAAGTTTGAACATGCATTTTTGCCCATAACTTTTTGTAAAATTGGTCTTACTCAAAGATAGGCACATCAATGGAAAGGGAATGATTCCTAGATCACAATCCTGAAATTTCAGCCCTCTAGGTGGTCTAGATCGAGAAATAATGGAGTTCAAAAATTGCCGACTTTTGATACTCTGGGACGCATATTAAGCGAGATATTCGCATTTAAAGTTTGAACATGCATTTTTGCCCATAACTTTTTGTAAAATTGGTCTTACTCAAAGATAGGCACATCAATGGAAAGGGAATGATTCCTAGATCACAATCCTGAAATTTCAGCCCTCTAGGTGGTCTAGATCGAGAAATAATGGAGTTCAAAAATTGCGGGTTTTTGATACTCTGGGACGCATATTAAGCGAGATATTCGCATTTAAAGTTTGAACATGCATTTTTGCCCATAACTTTTTGTAAAATTGGTCTTACTCAAAGATAGGCACATCAATGGAAAGGGAATGATTCCTAGATCACAATCCTGAAATTTCAGCCCTCTAGGTGGTCTAGATCGAGAAATAATGGAGTTCAAAAATTGCCGACTTTTGATACTCTGGGACGCATATTAAGCGAGATATTCGCATTTAAAGTTTGAACATGCATTTTTGCCCATAACTTTTTGTAAAATTGGTCTTACTCAAAGATAGGCACATCAATGGAAAGGGAATGATTCCTAGATCACAATCCTGAAATTTCAGCCCTCTAGGTGGTCTAGACCGAGAAATAATGGAGTTCAAAAATTGCCGATTTTTGATACTCTGGGACGCATATTAAGCGAGATATTCGCATTTAAAGTTTGAACATGCATTTTTGCCCATAACTTTTTGTAAAATTGGTCTTACTCAAAGATAGGCACATCAATGGAAAGGGAATGATTCCTAGATTACAATCCTGAAATTTCAGCCCTCTAGGTGGTCTAGATCGAGAAATAATGGAGTTCAAAAATTGCGGGTTTTTGATACTCTGGGACGCATATTAAGCGAGATATTCGCATTTAAAGTTTGAACATGCATTTTTGCCCATAACTTTTTGTAAAATTGGTCTTACTCAAAGATAGGCACATCAATGGAAAGGGAATGATTCCTAGATCACAATCCTGAAATTTCAGCCCTCTAGGTGGTCTAGATCGAGAAATAATGGAGTTCAAAAATTGCCGACTTTTGATACTCTGGGACGCATATTAAGCGAGATATTCGCATTTAAAGTTTGAACATGCATTTGTGCCCATAACTTTTTGTAAAATTGGTCTTACTCAAAGATAGGCACATCAATGGAAAGGGAATGATTCCTAGATCACAATCCTGAAATTTCAGCCCTCTAGGTGGTCTAGATCGAGAAATAATGGAGTTCAAAAATTGCCGACTTTTGATACTCTGGGACGCATATTAAGCGAGATATTCGCATTTAAAGTTTGAACATGCATTTTTGCCCATAACTTTTTGTAAAATTGGTCTTACTCAAAGATAGGCACATCAATGGAAAGGGAATGATTCCTAGATCACAATCCTGAAATTTCAGCCCTCTAGGTGGTCTAGATCGAGAAATAATGGAGTTCAAAAATTGCCGACTTTTGATACTCTGGGACGCATATTAAGCGAGATATTCGCATTTAAAGTTTGAACATGCATTTTTGCCCATAACTTTTTGTAAAATTGGTCTTACTCAAAGATAGGCACATCAATGGAAAGGGAATGATTCCTAGATCACAATCCTGAAATTTCAGCCCTCTAGGTGGTCTAGATCGAGAAATAATGGAGTTCAAAAATTGCCGACTTTTGATACTCTGGGACGCATATTAAGCGAGATATTCGCATTTAAAGTTTGAACATGCATTTTTGCCCATAACTTTTTGTAAAATTGGTCTTACTCAAAGATAGGCACATCAATGGAAAGGGAATGATTCCTAGATCACATTCCTGAAATTTCAGCCCTCTAGGTGGTCTAGATCGAGAAATAATGGAGTTCAAAAATTGCCGACTTTTGATACTCTGGGACGCATATTAAGCGAGATATTCGCATTTAAAGTTTGAACATGCATTTTTGCCCATAACTTTTTGTAAAATTGGTCTTACTCAAAGATAGGCACATCAATGGAAAGGGAATGATTCCTAGATCACAATCCTGAAATTTCAGCCCTCTAGGTGGTCTAGATCGAGAAATAATGGAGTTCAAAAACTGACGACTTTTGATACTCTGGGACGCATACTAAGCGAGATATTCGCATTTAAAGTTTGAACATGCATTTTTGCCCATAACTTTTTGTAAAATTGGTCTTACTCAAAGATAGGCACATCAATGGAAAGGGAATGATTCCTAGATCACAATCCTGAAATTTCAGCCCTCTAGGTGGTCTAGATCGAGAAATAATGGAGTTCAAAAATTGCCGACTTTTGATACTCTGGGACGCATATTAAGCGAGATATTCGCATTTAAAGTTTGAACATGCATTTTTGCCCATAACTTTTTGTAAAATTGGTCTTACTCAAAGATAGGCACATCAATGGAAAGGGAATGATTCCTAGATCACAATCCTGAAATTTCAGCCCTCTAGGTGGTCTAGATCGAGAAATAATGGAGTTCAAAAATTGCGGACTTTTGATACTCTGGGACGCATATTAAGCGAGATATTCGCATTTAAAGTTTGAACATGCATTTTTGCCCATAACTTTTTGTAAAATTGGTCTTACTCAAAGATAGGCACATCAATGGAAAGGGAATGATTCCTAGATCACAATCCTGAAATTTCAGCCCTCTAGGTGGTCTAGATCGAGAAATAATGGAGTTCAAAAATTGCTGACTTTTGATACTCTGGGACGCATATTAAGCGAGATATTCGCATTTAAAGTTTGAACATGCATTTTTGCCCATAACTTTTTGTAAAATTGGTCTTACTCAAAGATAGGCACATCAATGGAAAGGGAATGATTCCTAGATCACAATCCTGAAATTTCAGCCCTCTAGGTGGTCTAGATCGAGAAATAATGGAGTTCAAAAATTGCGGGTTTTTGATACTCTATTAAGAGAGATATTCGCATTTAAAGTTTGAACATGCATTTTTGCCCATAACTTTTTGTAAAATTGGTCTTACTCAAAGATAGGCACATCAATGGAAAGGGAATGATTCCTAGATCACAATCCTGAAATTTCAGCCCATAACTTTTTGTAAAATTGGTCTTACTCAAAGATAGGCACATCAATGGAAAGGGAATGATTCCTAGATCACAATCCTGAAATTTCAGCCCTCTAGGTGGTCTAGATCGAGAAATAATGGAGTTCAAAAATTGCCGACTTTTGATACTCTGGGACGCATATTAAGCGAGATATTCGCATTTAAAGTTTGAACATGCATTTTTGCCCATAACTTTTTGTAAAATTGGTCTTACTCAAAGATAGGCACATCAATGGAAAGGGAATGATTCCTAGATCACATTCCTGAAATTTCAGCCCTCTAGGTGGTCTAGATGGAGAAATAATGGAGTTCAAAAATTGCCGACTTTTGATACTCTGGGACGCATATTAAGCGAGATATTCGCATTTAAAGTTTGAACATGCATTTTTGCCCATAACTTTTTGTAAATTTGGTCTTACTCAAAGATAGGCACATCAATGGAAAGGGAATGATTCCTAGATCACAATCCTGAAATTTCAGCCCTCTAGGTGGCCTAGATGGAGAAATAATGGAGTTCAAAAATTGCCGACTTTTGATACTCTGGGACGCATATTAAGCGAGATATTCGCATTTAAAGTTTGAACATGCATTTTTGCCCATAACTTTTTGTAAAATTGGTCTTACTCAAAGATAGGCACATCAATGGAAAGGGAATGATTCCTAGATCACAATCCTGAAATTTCAGCCCATAACTTTTTGTAAAATTGGTCTTACTCAAAGATAGGCACATCAATGGAAAGGGAATGATTCCTAGATCACAATCCTGAAATTTCAGCCCTCTAGGTGGTCTAGATCGAGAAATAATGGAGTTCAAAAATTGCCGACTTTTGATACTCTGGGACGCATATTAAGCGAGATATTCGCATTTAAAGTTTGAACATGCATTTTTGCCCATAACTTTTTGTAAAATTGGTCTTACTCAAAGATAGGCACATCAATGGAAAGGGAATGATTCCTAGATCACAATCCTGAAATTTCAGCCCATAACTTTTTGTAAAATTGGTCTTACTCAAAGATAGGCACATCAATGGAAAGGGAATGATTCCTAGATCACAATCCTGAAATTTCAGCCCTCTAGGTGGTCTAGATCGAGAAATAATGGAGTTCAAAAATTGCCGACTTTTGATACTCTGGGACGCATATTAAGCGAGATATTCGCATTTAAAGTTTGAACATGCATTTTTGCCCATAACTTTTTGTAAAATTGGTCTTACTCAAAGATAGGCACATCAATGGAAAGGGAATGATTCCTAGATCACATTCCTGAAATTTCAGCCCTCTAGGTGGTCTAGATGGAGAAATAATGGAGTTCAAAAATTGCCGACTTTTGATACTCTGGGACGCATATTAAGCGAGATATTCGCATTTAAAGTTTGAACATGCATTTTTGCCCATAACTTTTTGTAAAATTGGTCTTACTCAAAGATAGGCACATCAATGGAAAGGGAATGATTCCTAGATCACAATCCTGAAATTTCAGCCCTCTAGGTGGCCTAGATGGAGAAATAATGGAGTTCAAAAATTGCCGACTTTTGATACTCTGGGACGCATATTAAGCGAGATATTTGCATTTAAAGTTTGAACATGCATTTTTGCCCATAACTTTTTGTAAAATTGGTCTTACTCAAAGATAGGCACATCAATGGAAAGGGAATGATTCCTAGATCACAATCCTGAAATTTCAGCCCTCTAGGTGGCCTAGATCGAGAAATAATGGAGTTCAAAAATTGCCGATTTTTGATACTCTGGGACGCATATTAAGCGAGATATTCGCATTTAAAGTTTGAACATGCATTTTTGCCCATAACTTTTTGTAAAATTGGTCTTACTCAAAGATAGGCACATCAATGGAAAGGGAATGATTCCTAGATTACAATCCTGAAATTTCAGCCCTCTAGGTGGTCTAGATCGAGAAATAATGGAGTTCAAAAATTGCGGGTTTTTGATACTCTGGGACGCATATTAAGCGAGATATTCGCATTTAAAGTTTGAACATGCATTTTTGCCCATAACTTTTTGTAAAATTGGTCTTACTCAAAGATAGGCACATCAATGGAAAGGGAATGATTCCTAGATCACAATCCTGAAATTTCAGCCCTCTAGGTGGTCTAGATCGAGAAATAATGGAGTTCAAAAATTGCCGACTTTTGATACTCTGGGACGCATATTAAGCGAGATATTCGCATTTAAAGTTTGAACATGCATTTTTGCCCATAACTTTTTGTAAAATTTGGCGAGATATTCGCATTTAAAGTTTGAACATGCATTTTTGCCCATAACTTTTTGTAAAATTGGTCTTACTCAAAGATAGGCACATCAATGGAAAGGGAATGATTCCTAGATCACAATCCTGAAATTTCAGCCCTCTAGGTGGTCTAGATCGAGAAATAATGGAGTTCAAAAATTGCCGACTTTTGATACTCTGGGACGCATATTAAGCGAGATATTCGCATTTAAAGTTTGAACATGCATTTTTGCCCATAACTTTTTGTAAAATTGGTCTTACTCAAAGATAGGCACATCAATGGAAAGGGAATGATTCCTAGATCACAATCCTGAAATTTCAGCCCTCTAGGTGGTCTAGATCGAGAAATAATGGAGTTCAAAAATTGCGGACTTTTGATACTCTGGGACGCATATTAAGCGAGATATTCGCATTTAAAGTTTGAACATGCATTTTTGCCCATAACTTTTTGTAAAATTGGTCTTACTCAAAGATAGGCACATCAATGGAAAGGGAATGATTCCTAGATCACAATCCTGAAATTTCAGCCCTCTAGGTGGTCTAGATCGAGAAAAAATGGAGTTCAAAAATTGCCGACTTTTGATACTCTGGGACGCATATTAAGCGAGATATTCGTATTTAAAGTTTGATCATGCATTTTTGCCCATAACTTTTTGTAAAATTGGTCTTACTCAAAGATAGGCACATGAATGGAAAGGGAATGATTCCTAGATCACATTCCTGAAATTTCAGCCCTCTAGGTGGTCTAGATCGAGAAATAATGGAGTTCAAAAATTGCCGACTTTTGATACTCTGGGACGCATATTAAGCGAGATATTCGCATTTAAAGTTTGAACATGCATTTTTGCCCATAACTTTTTGTAAAATTGGTCTTACTCAAAGATAGGCACATCAATGGAAAGGGAATGATTCCTAGATCACATTCCTGAAATTTCAGCCCTCTAGGTGGTCTAGATGGAGAAATAATGGAGTTCAAAAATTGCCGACTTTTGATACTCTGGGACGCATATTAAGCGAGATATTCGCATTTAAAGTTTGAACATGCATTTTTGCCCATAACTTTTTGTAAAATTGGTCTTACTCAAAGATAGGCACATGAATGGAAAGGGAATGATTCCTAGATCACAATCCTGAAATTTCAGCCCTCTAGGTGGCCTAGATGGAGAAATAATGGAGTTCAAAAATTGCCGACTTTTGATACTCTGGGACGCATATTAAGCGAGATATTTGCATTTAAAGTTTGAACATGCATTTTTGCCCATAACTTTTTGTAAAATTGGTCTTACTCAAAGATAGGCACATCAATGGAAAGGGAATGATTCCTAGATCACAATCCTGAAATTTCAGCCCTCTAGGTGGCCTAGATCGAGAAATAATGGAGTTCAAAAATTGCCGACTTTTGATACTCTGGGACGCATATTAAGCGAGATATTCGCATTTAAAGTTTGAACATGCATTTTTGCCCATAACTTTTTGTAAAATTGGTCTTACTCAAAGATAGGCACATCAATGGAAAGGGAATGATTCCTAGATCACAATCCTGAAATTTCAGCCCTCTAGGTGGTCTAGATCGAGAAATAATGGAGTTCAAAAATTGCCGACTTTTGATACTCTGGGACGCATATTAAGCGAGATATTCGCATTTAAAGTTTGAACATGCATTTTTGCCCATAACTTTTTGTAAAATTGGTCTTACTCAAAGATAGGCACATCAATGGAAAGGGAATGATTCCTAGATCACAATCCTGAAATTTCAGCCCTCTAGGTGGTCTAGATCGAGAAATAATGGAGTTCAAAAATTGCCGACTTTTGATACTCTGGGACGCATATTAAGCGAGATATTCGCATTTAAAGTTTGAACATGCATTTTTGCCCATAACTTTTTGTAAAATTTGGCGAGATATTCGCATTTAAAGTTTGAACATGCATTTTTGCCCATAACTTTTTGTAAAATTGGTCTTACTCAAAGATAGGCACATCAATGGAAAGGGAATGATTCCTAGATCACAATCCTGAAATTTCAGCCCTCTAGGTGGTCTAGATCGAGAAATAATGGAGTTCAAAAATTGCCGACTTTTGATACTCTGGGACGCATATTAAGCGAGATATTCGCATTTAAAGTTTGAACATGCATTTTTGCCCATAACTTTTTGTAAAATTGGTCTTACTCAAAGATAGGCACATCAATGGAAAGGGAATGATTCCTAGATCACAATCCTGAAATTTCAGCCCTCTAGGTGGTCTAGATCGAGAAATAATGGAGTTCAAAAATTGCGGACTTTTGATACTCTGGGACGCATATTAAGCGAGATATTCGCATTTAAAGTTTGAACATGCATTTTTGCCCATAACTTTTTGTAAAATTGGTCTTACTCAAAGATAGGCACATCAATGGAAAGGGAATGATTCCTAGATCACAATCCTGAAATTTCAGCCCTCTAGGTGGTCTAGATCGAGAAAAAATGGAGTTCAAAAATTGCCGACTTTTGATACTCTGGGACGCATATTAAGCGAGATATTCGTATTTAAAGTTTGATCATGCATTTTTGCCCATAACTTTTTGTAAAATTGGTCTTACTCAAAGATAGGCACATGAATGGAAAGGGAATGATTCCTAGATCACATTCCTGAAATTTCAGCCCTCTAGGTGGTCTAGATCGAGAAATAATGGAGTTCAAAAATTGCCGACTTTTGATACTCTGGGACGCATATTAAGCGAGATATTCGCATTTAAAGTTTGAACATGCATTTTTGCCCATAACTTTTTGTAAAATTGGTCTTACTCAAAGATAGGCACATCAATGGAAAGGGAATGATTCCTAGATCACAATCCTGAAATTTCAGCCCTCTAGGTGGTCTAGATCGAGAAATAATGGAGTTCAAAAATTGCCGACTTTTGATACTCTGGGACGCATATTAAGCGAGATATTCGCATTTAAAGTTTGAACATGCATTTTTGCCCATAACTTTTTGTAAAATTTGTCTTACTCAAAGATAGGCACATGAATGGAAAGGGAATGATTCCTAGATCACATTCCTGAAATTTCAGCCCTCTAGGTGGTCTAGATCGAGAAATAATGGAGTTCAAAAATTGCCGACTTTTGATACTCTGGGACGCATATTAAGCGAGATATTCGCATTTAAAGTTTGAACATGCATTTTTGCCCATAACTTTTTGTAAAATTGGTCTTACTCAAAGATAGGCACATCAATGGAAAGGGAATGATTCCTAGATCACAATCCTGAAATTTCAGCCCTCTAGGTGGTCTAGATCGAGAAATAATGGAGTTCAAAAATTGCCGACTTTTGATACTCTGGGACGCATATTAAGCGAGACATTCGCATTTAAAGTTTGAACATGCATTTTTGCCCATAACTTTTTGTAAAATTGGTCTTACTCAAAGATAGGCACATCAATGGAAAGGGAATGATTCCTAGATCACAATCCTGAAATTTCAGCCCTCTAGGTGGTCTAGATCGAGAAATAATGGAGTTCAAAAATTGCCGACTTTTGATACTCTGGGACGCATATTAAGCGAGATATTCGCATTTAAAGTTTGAACATGCATTTTTGCCCATAACTTTTTGTAAAATTGGTCTTACTCAAAGATAGGCACATCAATGGAAAGGGAATGATTCCTAGATCACAATCCTGAAATTTCAGCCCTCTAGGTGGTCTAGATCGAGAAAAAATGGAGTTCAAAAATTGCCGACTTTTGATACTCTGGGACGCATATTAAGCGAGATATTCGTATTTAAAGTTTGATCATGCATTTTTGCCCATAACTTTTTGTAAAATTGGTCTTACTCAAAGATAGGCACATGAATGGAAAGGGAATGATTCCTAGATCACATTCCTGAAATTTCAGCCCTCTAGGTGGTCTAGATCGAGAAATAATGGAGTTCAAAAATTGCCGACTTTTGATACTCTGGGACGCATATTAAGCGAGATATTCGCATTTAAAGTTTGAACATGCATTTTTGCCCATAACTTTTTGTAAAATTGGTCTTACTCAAAGATAGGCACATCAATGGAAAGGGAATGATTCCTAGATCACAATCCTGAAATTTCAGCCCTCTAGGTGGTCTAGATCGAGAAATAATGGAGTTCAAAAATTGCCGACTTTTGATACTCTGGGACGCATATTAAGCGAGATATTCGCATTTAAAGTTTGAACATGCATTTTTGCCCATAACTTTTTGTAAAATTTGTCTTACTCAAAGATAGGCACATCAATGGAAAGGGAATGATTCCTAGATCACAATCCTGAAATTTCAGCCCTCTAGGTGGTCTAGATCGAGAAATAATGGAGTTCAAAAATTGCCGACTTTTGATACTCTGGGACGCATATTAAGCGAGACATTCGCATTTAAAGTTTGAACATGCATTTTTGCCCATAACTTTTTGTAAAATTGGTCTTACTCAAAGATAGGCACATCAATGGAAAGGGAATGATTCCTAGATCACAATCCTGAAATTTCAGCCCTCTAGGTGGTCTAGATCGAGAAATAATGGAGTTCAAAAATTGCCGACTTTTGATACTCTGGGACGCATATTAAGCGAGATATTCGCATTTAAAGTTTGAACATGCATTTTTGCCCATAACTTTTTGTAAAATTGGTCTTACTCAAAGATAGGCACATCAATGGAAAGGGAATGATTCCTAGATCACATTCCTGAAATTTCAGCCCTCTAGGTGGTCTAGATCGAGAAATAATGGAGTTCAAAAATTGCCGACTTTTGATACTCTGGGACGCATATTAAGCGAGATATTCGCATTTAAAGTTTGAACATGCATTTTTGCCCATAACTTTTTGTAAAATTTGTCTTACTCAAAGATAGGCACATCAATGGAAAGGGAATGATTCCTAGATCACAATCCTGAAATTTCAGCCCTCTAGGTGGTCTAGATCGAGAAATAATGGAGTTCAAAAATTGCCGACTTTTGATACTCTGGGACGCATATTAAGCGAGATATTCGCATTTAAAGTTTGAACATGCATTTTTGCCCATAACTTTTTGTAAAATTGGTCTTACTCAAAGATAGGCACATCAATGGAAAGGGAATGATTCCTAGATCACAATCCTGAAATTTCAACCCTCTAGGTGGTCTAGATCGAGAAATAATGGAGTTCAAAAATTGCCGACTTTTGATACTCTGGGACGCATATTAAGCGAGATATTCGCATTTAAAGTTTGAACATGCATTTTTGCCCATAACTTTTTGTAAAATTGGTCTTACTCAAAGATAGGCACATCAATGGAAAGGGAATGATTCCTAGATCACAATCCTGAAATTTCAGCCCTCTAGGTGGTCTAGATCGAGAAATAATGGCGTTCAAAAATTGCCGACTTTTGATACTCTGGGACGCATATTAAGCGAGACATTCGCATTTAAAGTTTGAACATGCATTTTTGCCCATAACTTTTTGTAAAATTGGTCTTACTCAAAGATAGGCACATCAATGGAAAGGGAATGATTCCTAGATCACAATCCTGAAATTTCAGCCCTCTAGGTGGTCTAGATCGAGAAATAATGGAGTTCAAAAATTGCCGACTTTTGATACTCTGGGACGCATATTAAGCGAGATATTCGCATTTAAAGTTTGAACATGCATTTTTGCCCATAACTTTTTGTAAAATTGGTCTTACTCAAAGATAGGCACATCAATGGAAAGGGAATGATTCCTAGATCACATTCCTGAAATTTCAGCCCTCTAGGTGGTCTAGATCGAGAAATAATGGAGTTCAAAAATTGCCGACTTTTGATACTCTGGGACGCATATTAAGCGAGATATTCGCATTTAAAGTTTGAACATGCATTTTTGCCCATAACTTTTTGTAAAATTGGTCTTACTCAAAGATAGGCACATCAATGGAGTTCAAAAATTGCCGACTTTTGATACTCTGGGACGCATATTAAGCGAGATATTCGCATTTAAAGTTTGAACATGCATTTTTGCCCATAACTTTTTGTAAAATTGGTCTTACTCAAAGATAGGCACATCAATGGAAATGGAATGATTCCTAGATCACAATCCTGAAATTTCAGCCCTCTAGGTGGTCTAGATCGAGAAATAATGGAGTTCAAAAATTGTCGACTTTTGATACTCTGGGACGCATATTAAGCGAGATATTCGCATTTAAAGTTTGAACATGCATTTTTGCCCATATAACTTTTTGTAAAATTGGTCTTACTCAAAGATAGGCACATCAATGGAAAGGGAATGATTCCTAGATCACAATCCTGAAATTTCAGCCCTTTAGGTGGTCTAGATCGAGAAATAATGGAGTTCAAAAATTGCCGACTTTTGATACTCTGGGACGCATATTAAGCGAGATATTGGCATTTAAAGTTTGAACATGCATTTTTGCCCATAACTTTTTGTAAAATTGGTCTTACTCATAGATAGGCACATCAATGGAAAGGGAATGATTCCTAGATCACAATCCTGAAATTTCAGCCCTCTAGGTGGTCTAGATCGAGAAATAATGGAGTTCAAAAATTGCCGACTTTTGATACTCTGGGACGCATATTAAGCGAGATATTCGCATTTAAAGTTTGAACATGCATTTTTGCCCATAACTTTTTGTAAAATTGGTCTTACTCAAAGATAGGCACATCAATGGAAAGGGAATGATTCCTAGATCACAATCCTGAAATTTCAGCCCTCTAGGTGGTCTAGATCGAGAAATAATGGAGTTCAAAAATTGCGGACTTTTGATACTCTGGGACGCATATTAAGCGAGATATTCGCATTTAAAGTTTGAACATGCATTTTTGCCCATAACTTTTTGTAAAATTGGTCTTACTCAAAGATAGGCACATCAATGGAAAGGGAATGATTCCTAGATCACAATCCTGAAATTTCAGCCCTCTAGGTGGTCTAGATCGAGAAATAATGGAGTTCAAAAATTGCCGACTTTTGATACTCTGGGACGCATATTAAGCGATATTCGCATTTAAAGTTTGAACATGCATTTTTGCCCATAACTTTTTGTAAAATTGGTCTTACTCAAAGATAGGCACATCAATGGAAAGGGAATGATTCCTAGATCACAATCCTGAAATTTCAGCCCTCTAAGTGGTCTATATCGAGAAATAATGGAGTTCAAAAATTTCCGACTTTTGATACTCTGGGACGCATATTAAGCGAGATATTCGCATTTAAAGTTTGAACATGCATTTTTGCCCATAACTTTTTGTAAAATTGGTCTTACTCAAAGATAGGCACATCAATGGAAAGGGAATGATTCCTAGATCACAATCCTGAAATTTCAGCCCTCTAGGTGGTCTAGATCGAGAAATAATGGAGTTCAAAAATTGCCGACTTTTGATACTCTGTGAAATAATTTCGATCAATAAAAACCCAAAGTTCAATTATAATTTTAACAATTTCAAGATTTATTATAATGTTTAATTAAGGGAGGAGAACTTACTCAAAAGGCGGCAAAATCACAAGAGACCATTTTAAAGAATTTAATTGCTTTACAATGCTTTTGACAATAGGTTTTTTTTAGAAAGAGATAAAAGGAGTTAATTTAGAAAGAAAATATATAATTATGTCATTAAATAAGTTTCGTTAAATTACACTGCAAGAAATTATAGTTCAATACAAAATTCAACATCCTCCGCGCCACAAAATATAAATTATACAATTTCAAGTGAATAAAGTAGCTGCACTGGACGTCGTAGCCTTGTTCCATTGGCTAAGCGGATTTGGCAAGCTCGAATTTTTCCATCACGTCCAGGAAATACCTCTTCTACCACTGCCAGCTTCCAGAATATCTTTGACACAGATGGATCATGTACAATTACGACATCATTTGCTTTAATCTTCGTAGAACCTCCAGTTTTGTATTGGTGAAGAGAACGAAGTTGTTGAAGATACTCAAGCCGCCAACGTTTCCAAAAAAACTTTAAAGTCTTCAACCTTGAATCCCATTTGACACGAAGACTTTGACTGGTTTCTCGTTCGTTGACATGTGGTAAATCTAAAGAAAAATGAAAACCAGTTAAAAAATGCAAAGGAGTTAGAGGACTAATGTCCTTAGGATCGTCTGAAATATATGTTAAAGGTCTAGCATTAATGACACTCTCCACTTCAATTAAAAGTGTTCGAAGCTCTTCAAAATTCAGCACAGCTCGCCCAATTGTCAGCTTGAGCACTACCTTCACACTACGAACAAGGCGCTCCCAAAAACCGCCCCACCAGGCTGCTCTTTCGGCGATGAACTTCCATCGTATTCCCTCACTACTCATGAAACCTTGTACCAACTCCGAACCCACAATATCGTTCAACACTTTTAGCTCCTTTGAGGCACATTTAAAGGTTTTGGCGTTATCAGAATAAATTATTCTGGGCTTACCCCTCCTGGCAAAAAATCTTCTTAAGGCAAGCAGGCAGCATTCGGTCGTAAGGTCCGTCACCAGTTCCAAATGTACAGCTCGGATGGCACCACATGTAAGTAGTAGTATATACACCTTCATCGAGGATCCATTGGCAGCAGCATCCTTGATGTATAAGGGTCCAGCGTAATCCACACCTGTCATTTCAAAGGGTCTTGAAGTTAGCATTCTATCTCTTGGAAGAGGAGCGATGGGCTCTGAACCAGGTGAAGCCAGAAGTTTAATGCAGACCTCGCACTTTGCAATCACCGATTTAACTAGTTGTCTGCCTCTAATGATCCAGAATCGCTTCCTTAATTCGGCAAGCGTAGTACCTGCTCCACTATGTAACATTTGGTTATGAACATGTACCACTATGAGCTTAGTTACATAAGACCCCTTTGGTAAAATTATGGGAAAGGCTGTTATACCTTCTTCGTTACAGTTTGCAAGCCGACTATGAACTCGAAGTATACCATTTTCCATTATTGGATTGAGTGTAAATAGTTCTGAACTGCTATTAACTTTTTTACCTTTTTTAATTGTCTCAATTTCGTCACGAAATTCGTTTTGTTGAATGTTAGTTATCCAATAATCTTCAGCAGATTTTAGCTCGTCTACAGTTATAACTCGGCTCATCGATCCTTTTTCAGAAACTTGCAGCTTTTCTACGTTTGTACCTTGCCCTTTCGATCCGAAAAACCTTTCTCTTAAAATGGGTATGGCACGGATTACTAGTGAAGTCACCCTCAGAAGCCGTTTCCAAGTGCTATAGTCTTCAGCTGCTAAAACAGGCTCCACAGGTTCAACAGGCATTGTATCGTTTTTATCCGTATCATCATTGGTTACATGTAAAGAAAGCAAAGTGTTAGGAATATCGTTTTGACAATTTTCAACAGGCCAAGTTTTAGAATCGCTACTCAGCCAAGGAGGTCCATGTAGCCATGGCTCAGAACTTGCTAAAACTGATGATGTCACACCCCGAGTCAGCAGATCAGCGGGATTGTCCTTGCCAGGACAATGATACCATTCAAAACCAACCGTTAGCCTTTGAATTTCATCAACTCTATTTTCCACGTATGTCTTCCACTTCTTTTTGGACGAGTTTGTGATCCAACAAAGAGTAATCTTTGAATCTGTCCAAAGACAAACACGCACAAAGGATACCTTCACATTCTTTAAAATATACGAGCATAGCCTTGCTGCAATAAGAGCTGCAGTAAGTTCCAGCTTTGGCAAAGTCAATTCTGAAGATTTGTCCAATTCTTTTAAAGGTGACACCCTATTTTTTGCACAAAGGAATCTTACAGAAGTCTCGTTCTTACCGTCTGTGGCTCTCACATATGCCACCGCTCCGTAACCACTTTTACTTGCGTCTGCGAAAAGATGAAGCTCTCTATTTTCGGTATCGCTTCCATCGAAAACGCACCTTGGTATCGAAACTTCCTTCAGATCCCCAACACCGTCATAAAAGGAAAAGAACGTTTTTAAGATGTCAGCAGGCAACTCTTCATCCCAAGCTATTTTCCGTCTCCAGATCATTTGGAATAATATTTTAAAATTAATTATAAAAGGGCTTAAAAGCCCCAAAGGATCATAAAAGCGAGAAATTACCTGCAACACGCTCCGTTTAGTTGGTTTCGTTTTCAAAAACACAGCTGAGTTTAACACAGGCTCTATATCCACGCCGAGTTCATCTGTATGAACGTACCAATAGACACCTAATACCTTCTGACGATCTGGTGGTACTTCACTGAAGGAGTCCCTTAAGGACCGATGATTGCTATTCCACTTCCGCAACTTCATCGAAGCTTCATCGAAAATGTTCTTTGACTGACAGTAAACCTTTTTTGCGAAATTTTCAGCGTCCACACTCATCACAAAATCGTCAACGTAATAGCTTTTTTCCAAAACTTCGCACACCTCGGGAAACTTCAAACGTACAGACTTCAAATGTTTTCTTATAGTAGCTGCCAGAATGAATGGACTCGATGTTACTCCAAATGTAACACGATTCATTCTAAAAACTGCTGCTTTAGGAAGGTTGCACGTGTCACTTATTTCGCTCTCAAACCAAAAAAAACGATGACATTCGCGATCCCTTTCATTCAAGGCAATTTGAAGAAAGGCCTTTTCGATGTCTGCAACCAAAGCAATTAAGCCCATTCTGAAATTAAGAAGAATCATTAATAAGTCAGGCAGTAAATTAGAACCAGATTTTAAGCAGTCATTGAGCGATACACCATCTTCTGCATGTGCTGAAGCGTCAAAAACGACGCGAAGCTTCGAAGTCTCCTTGTCTTCTCGATATACACCTCGATGTGGCATGTAATACGTGTGAAGATTTTCTACGTCATCTTTATAATCCACAATTTCAGCTACTCCACTCAGAATAAGTTCCCTAATCGCCTTGTCGTACCTTAAGAGATCTGCAGGTGTTCTGGAGAGTCGTTTAATTAAAGATTGGAAGCGTGAAAATGCACCTGCGCGGTTAGATTCCAAAGCCCTGCACTCGTCTTTCCATGGCAGGCTAGCCTCGTACCGAATGGAACCTTTGACGATGCATTTGTCCATATAATATTCAGCAAAGGAATCGCGTTCATTTTGGATTGGTTTTATACCGATTGATTCAAGATCCCAAAATGTTTTTTCTTCAAATGCGTTAACAAGAAAAATATTCGCGTACGATGATTGAGAACTCGAAAAACTATTATTATTGGGACCTTGCAATGTCCACCCGAACAATGTATCAATTGCCATTAGACCTTCATTTATGCGAATGGTATTTTCCGACACAACACGCCAATAATTGTCTGCACCGATTAAAACTGAAATGCCCTCGTCAGGTTGACATTCGAACGGACGACCATCAGCCAAAACAAGATTAAAGTTTTCTACACATTTTTCCGATGGGATGCTTAATACATCCCAAACAGATTGTAGGTACAACAATAGCATTAATTTTTAACATTTTTTCACCGTATTGACTTTTTAAATACAGTTCGACAATTTTATAATTTTTCTCGGCGTTGATTGTTTTTTATCAGTACCAAAAGGTATAACACAGACATTTCGCGAGCCAACAACCGGTAAACAAAGTCTTTCCGCGAGAGATTCTTTAATAAATGTCATTTGACTACCGCCGTCTATAATTAACCTTATGTAAACGCTGAGCTCATTTGTCATATTTAATGCGAATACCGATGCCGTTTGCAAAAAAACATTTAATTGATTTTCTTTTTTCATAGCCGCGTACAAATTAAGAGTTTTGGAACTACTCGGACTATCGTTCTCTTTTGCTGATTGTTTTTGTCGATATTCGGGATCACACATTGACTTTGCATGCCTTCTACCGCAAGCACTACATTTGAGGTTTCTCACATAGCACCGCTTAGAAGAATGCCCTTTAGAAGTGCATCGAAAGCATCGATTATCATGTTTAAGTAGGTCTTTTCTCTGTGAGACTGATAGTTGGCTATCACATTCTTTTGTGTCATGTGAGGCTGACTTACAGAAAAACCATGCTGTTTGTGAGTTGGAGGCTGTAAGCAATCCAGCTGCTGTAGAAATTTGTTTAGTTTGCCTCTTTTGATAATTGGCCCCCCTTTCATCAACCGAGTTTTCAAGAGCAATGATTTCCCTCTTGATGAATTTAAGGAGACCCGTTAGCTGTTTATCACCGTTTAAATTAAATGAGCATTCGCTTTCTGAAGAAATATCATTACCAGTTTCTGCAGGTGAATCATGTGGTTCTTCAAGAGAAATCTGACCTTGAGAACGAAAATAATTCGCGCGTAGTTCTTTCGGTAGACTATTCAATAATTTTGATTTAAGCATAATTGCATAATTACTCGGAGGTATACTGAGAGCTATTAATGACCGTATAGAAGATGTTACAGTAATATACATATTTCTTAAGCCACGAATATCGTCTTTAGAGCTAAGCACTGAAATGGACATTAGTTCGTTCATATTTTTATCGATGAGTTTATCCGCATTCCCGAATTCTTCTTGAAGCAATGCTAAAGCACCATCATAGCATTTACCACTTGGTGTGAATCCGGCGATCACATCAGCGGCTTTTCCCTTCAAGGTGGATTGAAGATAATTAAACTTATCAGCCCCAGATAAGGATTCATTGTCGTGTACGGCTGTTTTAAATTGCTCCCAAAAGGGAAGCCATTCTTTAAAATCCCCCGAAAATGATTTGAGAGGTAGTTTGGGCAACCGAACCCCGTTATTACGTTCACGTGACAATGAAGCGTTAGTAGCGGTAGTAGCGTTAGGCGAATTCAAACCGTTAGGAATTCTTAAACGATTTAACCGATCGAGTCGTTGATTTAACCGCGTGATTATGGACGTGGCTTTGTCCTCATACTCAACAGTTAACTCCATATCTTTAAGCGCTGTTTCTGGATTACTACTTGCAACAAACTCACTATTGGCTTTCATAAGACCGTCATGAGCTACTTGCAAGCGATTTAGAAACACTAAAAGTTCTTCTTGGATGCTCTCCCAAAGTTCCTCGTTCGTGGAGGTGGGATTAGAATCAGGAGTCCGCAAGTAGTCGTTTGCACTATTAACGACACGAGTTACTTGTCCTCTATATGCCGCGCGACTTGCGTTATCCATCTCGACGTTCTTAAGCTTTTAATTAAACTCTTTTCGTTATTTAAATCTTGACTCCCGGGTTTCGGCACCATGAAATAATTTCGATCAATAAAAACCCAAAGTTCAATTATAATTTTAACAATTTCAAGATTTATTATAATGTTTAATTAAGGGAGGAGAACTTACTCAAAAGGCGGCAAAATCACAAGAGACCATTTTAAAGAATTTAATTGCTTTACAATGCTTTTGACAATAGGTTTTTTTTTAGAAAGAGATAAAAGGAGTTAATTTAGAAAGAAAATATATAATTATGTCATTAAATAAGTTTCGTTAAATTACACTGCAAGAAATTATAGTTCAATACAAAATTCAACAC